>PVKN010008906.1:0-24465 GCA_004027915.1 Capromys pilorides | reverse complement strand
AAAGGTATTCAGTCAGGTCAGGGGCTGCCTCCCACCTGTGGGCTCCATGCGTGTTGTGTGGGGGCCACTGAGAGTGAAAGAGTAATGAAGTCAGGAATTTGAGGCCCTCCTCCTGACAAACTCTGTGCCTCTTGGGTTTTGCCCAAGAAAATGTGGCATTATAATAACGAAAAGGGAGGAAACTTCGGTGTTGGAGACCTTCCATAAGGTTAGAGTAGACATAGGGGCCGGGTGTTTCCAAAGTCAATGGTAGAAGAGAAGATCAACACTGAGGACGTGTGTGTGGGTTACTCTATTTGGCACATGCTTTGCCTTGGACAAAGGACACACCACTGCCAGATTTGATCCAAGGAGCTGGTGACAGGAGCCAGCGTGTGCTCGGCCAGAGCGACTTGCTTCCCCATGCTTGACAACGCCAGGAAGCTCTGCTGGGCTGGGAAGCTCTGCGCAGTGGGCCGTCCGTGCCCTGATTCCTGGCTTTGCAAGCGGGCTGCTGATGTCCTGCCTCGGCACGGGATCAAGTCCTCCCGTGCTTCCGGCCTGTCTTGCCTGCTTTGGATCAATGACCGTCGGAGGAGTATGCATGTTTCTTAGACATCAGATCTCACCCGAATAATATGGGAAATGTGTAAATTAAAGAAGAAAAGAATCAGGATCAGAGAAACCTGAAGACAGACTATGAAAAGAACCAGCCTCGTGGAGGAGCATAGCTCAGGACTGCGGTCAGCCACTAAGGGACAGAAATGGTGCCAGGGATAAATACACAACTCGGAGGGTGGCAGGGCATTGGACAGTTGCTCCACAGGGCGTTCAACCAGGTTCCACATTAGCCAAGGGTGCTCTGTCCCTCCAGCTGATAGGGTTGGGAGTGACATTTACCTCAGGCCAAACTACTTGCTGAGTGTTGCAGGCCCACCAGCCCACAGGGTTAGTGGCTTTCAGAAGGGGCAGTTGGCTTCTGTACCCTAAAAATGGTCTGTCCCACCCTTGCCAATAATCACAGAAATGGGCATCAACAAGCAGATCCGGCAGGAAACTGAATTTAACTCACAGAAATAACCATGAAGCAATCACACAGCAGCAGGCACTTGGAGAAAAAGCATGCCAGGCAAGCAGGACCCCACAGCGAAAAGGGGAGAGCTGAGCTCACGGAACAGGGCAGCGGAGGCAAGCCCCAGGCAGGACCGGGCACCCCAGGCCTCAAGGACATGCAGGGCGCGGGATGTCAGTGGGTCCACTGGGTAGCTGAGACACTAGAAACAGGACTCTGGGCGTATTTCGCTGACTGCGCGGGCTGAGGGTCAGATCCAGTGCAGCCAAAGCTTCCGGGGCGATTCTGGAAGGCAGAAGAGTGCGGGAAGCCAGGCGAGAGAGAAGTTAAGCGGCGCGGAGAGTGAGTCCAGAAGACCAGCACGTCGTTAAAGAATCCTGGAAGGACGGAAGAGAAGAACTCCAGAGGAAAAAAATGAAAAGAGACGGAAGAAGAAACACGACCGTGGTCCTGGAAGCAGCGGAGAAAGGCAGCGTGCACACGCGGAGGCGCAGAGCGAAAATGTCAGAAATCCAAGGGGGAGCGGGATGCGGAAGCTTCCAAAAGGGGGAATTGTGGCTTCCGGACAGGGACAGGACGCAGAGGCGCGAGGCTGCCCTTTGCCAGGGAGAGGGTGGGGTGCACCTTCCCAGTCCCGGGGCAGCACTGAGCGCCCAGTCTTCCGCCCAGGCAGAATCGCACCCAGGTGCCGGCGCAGAACGCAGCCCTTTTTAGATAGGCAGGGACTCCGAAAGCTTGCCTTCCGGAGAGACTCTGAGGACCCCGGGACGAGGTGCTCCAGCCCCACGTGGAACGGGTGCGAGGCGAGTTCACGTTTGCCACGCACTTCGCGCCTCAGGCAAATGGGCGGAGTGGGAAGCGAGGCTTCCCGACCTACCGCTGAGTCTTCCCACGGCGGTCTCTGAGGACCTCGCAGGGCGGGGTGCACAGGTGCAGGCCAGCGGTTCCGCTGTCAGGGGCATCGTGTGCAGGGGCGCAGGCCTCTGCAGAGAACACACCCCGCAGAACGGTGCCGGAGCTGCTTGGGCACGGCGGGTCGCCCGGTGGGAGGTCGGATGGCCTCTTGGCTTGCAGCTCCCTGCTTGGAGAGGCTGGCACGGGCTTGGGCGCCACTGAGGCCCCCAATTTAACGGCCTGCACTAGTGCGTGCTCAGATCGCTTCTGTATTTCACGACTAAGTGGACACGGTAGCGAGGATCCATTGGACTTGGATCTGCACGCACGGGACATTAATACAGGCGACAGCCCTAGGACTGGAATAATGGCCAGATACAAAGTAATGGGCAATTTAGAAGGGAAAACCTGATCGATGCTGCTTTGTCTGCAACCGTTTTTGTTTTGGATGATTGAGTTATGCGTTGGGCTCTTCTTGGGGGAGGAGGACGGGCGGCAGCCCCAGGAGGAGGAGGAGGTGGGCCCTGGACCTCCAGACCCTAGGTCCTGGGTCGGGCTCCGCCGCGAGGCTGCTGGCGCCCTGCCGCGCGCGTCCCACAGATGGCGCTGTTGTTCCGCTCTCCTGTCACTCAGGCCTCTGTAATCCTGAAACAAAAAGAAATTAAGCCGCTCACACACGTGGGTTGCAGCGGCGGTGATTTTGACATCTGTGCCGAGCCCGTTCAAATCTTTGCTTCCTCACCTTACTGGCTGTCAAACTCAGATAACTTTGTGATCCACCATTCTTCAGAAGGAGAAAAAGAAAATATTACATTTGACCACCTTTTCTGAAATCGTTAGAAATTCACCCTTTGAAAACAAAGTCTTTGAGAACTTCCAACAGCCCAGAACCAGTCGGTGTACTTCAGGGGAGAAGAAATAATTCAGGGTTTAGCTTCAGAGCTTTTTTTCATTGTTTTCTCCTTCAAACAAACAAATAAACAGAGGCGCGCGAGCGCGCGCGCGCGCACACACACACACACACACACACACACACACACATACACACATACACACACTTTGGATTCCAAGGGGCCTGCAAAGGGTCCAATGGCACTTGGGCCCCATGCACTCTGGGGCTTTGTTTCCAGAGTTTGTCTGTCTGTCAGGGAGTGAGTCGGGAGGGAGGCAGGGACCGCCGTCCCCCAAGGTGCCAGCTGAGGACCAGAGGACTCTCTGAGGCAGAAACTGGGGGAATGCAGCAGGTGGGGACAGTCGCAGGTCATCAGGTTTTCTGGACCTTCCCTGCCGTGACCAGAAGAGTCTGCAGCCTCCCTGGAGTGGGGGCTTAACTGTGAATGAGGATCACCAGGCAAAGCTGTGCCATGCAAAGCCAGGGGGCCTCGGTGCCCAGGCTGCCCTCTCTCCAGGGCAAGCAGAACCTGTGCTCCGTGCTGCTCGGAATGTCACTCAGCACTGGCCATCAAGCAGGGGCGAGAGAGAGCCGCAGTGAGCCGGTCCTCGCCAGCTAGAGGGGTGCGAGCCTGCTGGGACAGCAGGCCCAGGGAAGCCGTGATCCCAGTCAAGCCCAAGGAAGTGAACGGTACGTTAGGAGCGACAAAGCCAAGGTGGGGAGGTCTCCCCAGAAGTTGCTGTTTCCTAGCTGGCTGTCTCTGCACGGGCAGCCCTGGCCCCCTCTTGCCTAGGATGCCGTGTGCAGACCCTGATCCCGAAGGCTGCAGTGTGCAGGGGCAGAGGGAGGCTTCACTGGTATTGTTAAAAGTGAGCTGGTTTCTTTGTGTGAGCTCCAGACCCACCCTGCAGGAAGAGAGCAGTTCTGTTGTTTCTTTCTTGTTACAGCTCAGCCAAGCCAAGCAAGTGCTCTCGGAAGCACAAAAACAGGGTGGTGGGTAGCTTGGTGCATTGCAAAGAGAACTCAGGCAAAGATCTGCCTGAGGTGGAAGAGCCGCAGAGCAGCGCTGGCCCAGGGTGCTGGCTGCACCGGCGGACCCAGATCCCCTTTCCGCACTAAGCGGGGGACAGCGCCAGGGGACAGGGAAGCTTGCTCTGTGGGAGGGTCCAGCTGGTCTGACGCCCAGAGCCTGGGCTACGGGGACCTCGGCTGGTGTCAGAGCCTTAGCCATGCTCCATGGTCCATGAGCTCACGAGGACCATGGGAGTCGCCAAGTCCAGACGAGTCACTACAGGAGCCGCAGGGAACCCACCTCAGGATTGGCGGATAGCGAGGCCGAAGCCCGGAGGGTGGGATGATGGTGCCCGGACCGCACGCGTGGGGCCCACTGCCTGCACTCCAGGTGGTTCTCGCTTTCTCTCCTTGCTCCAGGGCCCTGTCTTGCACCTGTGCCTGGGATGCTGGGCAGCTCTCAAGGGGCCTCCCCTCCAGCCTGCAGTGGGAGCCCAGGTGTCTCTGTGCTGAGATTTTCTGACCCCGCTTCTTCCTCCTGCATTCTGGAAGCTTGAGCCACGTGCTCAAGTGAGGCACCAGGCCTGGCGCCCCCTCCACACCCCTGCCCTTGGCCACCCTGCCCTGGCTCTCACGGTGGGAAGCACGGACAAAGCCAGAAGCCTCCTCCAAGCTTACATTCTCAGCTGTGGGCTTTCATGCTAGGGCTGCCCTGTCTTCCCTCTCCCATATCTTTTCTTCCTAGCTGTGCCATCTCCTGTCCCTTCAGGGCCACCTCTCCAGGGCTCCCAATGGGTGCCTGGGCTCCCAGCAGCTGCCCCTGCCTGTTCTCCCTGCCCCCCAACTCCTTCTCCTGACCCCTACCCACCTGCAGTGCTCTCCACACCGTGGTGCCGGACCGTCTCCATACCAGGATGGAGGCCCAGCTCTCCTCTGCCTGGAGGGCGGTGACGCTGTCCCCGTCCCTAACTCTGCAGTCTGGGTCTTCTTCCTCTTCTCACCTCCTGCTCTGGCTCTTGTGGTGGCAACTGCCTAGATCCCCCTCTGGGGAAAGAGTCCAAGCTCAGTTCAGGGGTTCCAGGGGCTTGGGGTTCCAGGGCTGCTCGGGGTGCAGCATGGTGAGCAGGGACATGTATTTTGGGGAGACATGCTATGCCCTTTGGGAAGTTTCAGTATTGCAAACATTACTTTTGGTGCATGATGTCTCCCCCTTTTGAGCATCTCGCATTTGCCAGGCCATCTTCTTGGCCTCTCTCCTGCAGAAGCCTCTCCTGCAGAAGCCTCTCCTGCAGGCTGCCACCACACGCTCTGGTCCCAGTCACTGCCCTAACTTTGGTGCACCCCGTGGTGTCCCCCATCACTGCACTGTGATCCCATGAGCACACCTTCCATCCTCGCCCTCCCTGTGGGCACTGAGCCCTAGAAACTTTTCCTGGGAGCAGAGAGGGTTGTAGACATTACATATTCCGGGGACTTGGCACATAATCAATGTTCAAAAATGAGTGTTGAGTTTTGCAAATCTACATCCTTCATATCTGCCTTTAAAATCAGCACACGGTAGCACAATTAAATGGAGTTCTTATTTAACTGTATAAATGGATTCCTTCACCTGGCTCAACTTTCATGAAAGAGTAAGGAGAAAGAAATTAAAATGTAGAGATAGCAGGATTAGGTTAAGGAAAAGAAATTAACTGGCAGTAGACTTTCAAATTGGCTTTGCTTCAGTTAGAGCATGGTGGAAAGCCCCTACTGTGTGCTGATGGACACAGCGATGGGACCAGGGTCCCAGAGGTTGGCATGTCCATGCACTCCTAGTGCCATGAGTAGCTTCCTGGTGCCTTCAGCCCCTCCAGGAGGAAGCCATGATGGTCATCCTCACTTTACAGACACGGAACGGGGCCTGGCTGCTGGAGGGTCTGTCACCTCCACTTTGGGAAGGCCCACCCAGGGCCCGGTGACATGTGCCATGGGACATGTCCTTGGCGAGTGTCTTAGGATCACTGTTGTGCGTTTGCTTGGGAAGCCACTCCTGGCCAAAGCTTCTGGCCAGGGCCCAGGGCACACACGCTGGGCACTGGGACAGAGCAGCGGGGGGCACAGCAAACCAAGCCTTGGGCAGCCATGGCCATTAGTGGAGACAGCCTCTCCTCGGTTGTCCATCCCTGGGGTTGGTGACAGACCCGTGCCCTGTGCCTCTCTGTGTGTCTGCTGTCACATTCACCATCATCTGCTTTCTCGGGTACTTAATGCACTGCACATCTGTCTCACTACTCGGAGAGAAATGCTTCCAAAGCAAGGGCCATATGTTTTTCATCTGTCCCATGCCTGGTGTGATGCTTGGCATAGTAACCAACGCAGTTTCAGAAGGAAACGGAGGATGCTTTTAACTCCAGCCTCCCAGCCACAACACTGAGGCACAGATGGTGGTGGAATCCAGCCTCTGTCAAGAAGTGGATCTGTCCTGCACACGCTCACCAAGCACCTACTATGTGCCAGGCGCTGAGGTGCCCAGGGAGCTGAGTATGGTGCATCTCTGGCCCTCACAGGGAAACAAGACAGCGCTCTTCCCGGGCTCCAGGCGTTGCTCTTCTGGAGTGGCAGATATACTCTCAGCCCAGGCGTTCACACCAGCGCCTCCAGGACTGCAGAGCTGCAGCGTGGCTGCCAACTTCTAATGGCCACTGCGGGCAGAACAGGGCAGGTGGGTGACCAGCAGAGGGTGCTGCAACGACTCGGCCACCACCGGCCCTCTCCTCCAGCACCCCTACTTCCGTATCCGGTGTGCGTTTCCTTCTCACAACCCACCCAGCCACAGTTGCTCAACTCTTAGGAAATCCAGGGTCCCAAATGTGGAGAGGACCCCCAGAGGCCAGGCCTGGCTCTTGCTTCAAGCGCTCTGGGCAGTTTATGGTCCCAAGCAGGTGCAGGTGGGGTGGCCCTGAGCACTGTGGCCATGTGGGTCAGAGTCCACACCACATGGGCGGAGTCGTTCCTGTGACAGGCTCGGCGACACAGGCAGCGTTTCTCCCAAGATCCACGTACTGAGGCCTTGCTCACCAAAAATGGCCGTGTCAGAGCCGGAGTCTGAGAGCTGATTAGGTCATGGAGGCATCAGCCAGCAGAGCGACTCGTTGGTGAGTTTAGAGCTGATGACCAGGCTGTGAAGAAGTTGGTGTCCACTGGGAGGAAGCGGGTCATCGACAGTGCAGCCACAGAGGGTGTAGTGGTTGATACGTTGTGCCAACTTGGCTGAAGGACTCAGCGGTCCGGCTCCCTGTTGGTGGGAGTCCCACCCCGGGTACAATTGGTTCCTCCCTGGAGTGTGACCAGGGCCTGCCTAGGATATGACTGGCTCCTCCCTAGAGCGGGATCAAGGGCCCATGCTGGGGTATGATTGGTTCCACCCTAGGGCATAACGGGCCCACATCAGAGTGACTCAGCACAAAGAGACTTTATAAAGGGGCTGAGGAAGGAGTCAAGGTCCCACTTCCTCAGAGAAGCTTCAGTCTTCACATTCGGTCTGGACTTCATCGTCTGGCTTGTAGCGTAGACTCTTCAGCCTCCAGCTTGGATCTTCCACCTTCTGTCACAGACTCTTCAGCGTCCATCGCAGACCCATCAGCCCACGGATAGAGACTTCCATGGAGCACTGCAGTGAGTTTCAGACCTCAGGATTGAATTCTTCAGTCCGGAGCGTGCCAGACACCCTCTGCATGCTTCCTCATCTGACTCTGTGGCTGACTGTTGTAAGCCAATCTTGTAACTCCTTATAGATAGTATATTTGTGTTAATATCCATTCCTTATATTATATCTGTTCTGTTCCTCTAAGTAAAACCCTGACCAATACAGAGGGTGAATCGTGTCTACCCCCCCTCACCCCCCCACCCCCATTCTGGCTGCCCTCAGGTGAGCAGCTTCCGTGAACCCCACACTCCACCATGATCACCCTGAAAGCAGTGGGCTGCTGACCGCAGGCCCAAATGTCCCCAACTGGCAGCCAACAACCCTTCCCTCCTTTAGGCTGCCAGGGACCACATCATGGCAACAGAAGGCCAACCCGGCAGTACGAACGTCATGACTTCAGGGCCCTTCTCCTCCGTCTGTGTTCAAGTAACCCCCTGCGTGTGTAAAGGGGGTGACTGATAATCCTACTTTCTAGAGTCATGGGGAGGGCAAGGGACCCCAGAGTTCTTGAGAGATGCCATCCTCGCTGGCCCCTTAAATGCTGCTTGGACCACCGTGCGAGCAGGTGGCTGCCCACGCTGCACCTGCCCACCTCTGCTGATTGCCCGGGAAACTTTCCTGAGATGCAGAATCTTGGTCCCAGAGCCGTGAAGAAGAGAAGGCAGAGCTCTCCGCGGCGGTGCAGAGGGGTTTCCAAGAGCACTCACACAGCAGCAAGATGGAGTGAAACACTGGATGGGTGTGGGGGAGGGAAGAGGCCTACGAAGAGTGCTCAGGCCTGTTGCAGAAGTTGTCACTGGGAGCTGGCCACAGAGGGGCCCACGGGAGGGCTGAAGAGGCAGACTTTTATTTTTCGGTATTTAATTTAAAATTATAGCAGGCGCTCACGTACCTGCCGACTTCCCGACTTCTCAGGCATCTCCTGCCATCGCCCCATTTGTAGTGGGCAGGATGGGGTTTTCTGAGGGTCCCCACCGGATTCACAGCTCCTGCTTGGGAAAGCGACCACCCCCAGGCCTGTCTTGCAGCATCTGTAGCTTACAGTTTCCTGCACTGGCTCGAGCTGTGGAAAGGAAACCAAGACAGAGGCCCCAAGGCAGGGCCCTGAGACGCCATCTGCCCCCTAGCCCCTCACTGTCTTTTCTGTCTTTCAGAGGCTAAAAAGGAAAATCAGCTCTGCTTAGACTCTTAGGTGTTCAGGAACAGCCGAGGGCAGCACAGCATTCTGGGAGGCTGTGGGCAAGGCTGTGGGCAAAGCTGGGGTTGGGGGGCCACAGGGCGCAGGGCCACACCTCCTGTCCTCACCCTTCTTCCGAGAGCATCTGTCCGGGGGCTGCAGCAGTGGAAGGCTTCTGCACTCACGAGGGAGAGGAGATCAGCGCAGGGGAGAGCAACAGCCGCCCTCCCAGACTTCTCGTCCTGCAGGTGAAGCGAACCCCTTTCTATGAAAGTTGGTCGACTTGGCTGGTATTTCTTGCCTTGAGGGACCTGGGATGTGGGTTTGGAACCAGGGCAGCAGAGACGTGGGTCTTAGTTCTGGCTCTACTCCTGCTTTGATGGGTGGCCCAGGGTTTCTTCCCCCAGGTCAATGACCTGCAAGATGCAGAGGAGGGGACTGGCTCCATGATCCTGCATCAGATGTGCTGCTGCTCAGAAAGAAGTTGGGGAACGTCCTGCCCTTTTTCTTTCTCTTCTGCATCCATCTGCTCCTGCAGGAGGGGGCACCGGTGCTGAGTGAAGGGGCAGAGCCTCCCGTCTGAAGAATCAGGGCAAGGACAACCGCTGGAAGACTGACTCAGGGAAGGACGAGAATCGGCCCAGTTCTCGGGCTCAGGATAGGGCTTGGGGAAGTGGGTGTGCCCACAGACCAGAGCTCCGTGGACACAGAGCCGCCGCTGCTCAGCGCATGGTGTCTATGGCTGCGTTCATGGCCCAGGACGCACAGAGACAGATTCCGTGGCCTGCAAGGCTGAAGGGTGTCACCACGTGGCCTTCCCTGGCATGTGCTCCTTGGAACCTGTGGACTTGGAGCAGCTCTGATGCTGGCAGAGGCTGAAGAGCAGTGGGGAGAGCCTGGCCCCGGCACAGTCCTGGGGGTCCATCCCTGCCGCCCCTCCTGGGTTGCGTCTGCCTCACTTCGTCACTGCTGTCTGTACCTCTCACTGTCTCAAGGCCCAGGAGCTGCTCTCCGGTGGCTTCCTTGTCATTCGCCTTTGTGTGGAAGCCACAGGTGTGCAAGGACGAGGGCTTTGCCGTTTCCCTTCTGCTGTGCCACGGCTCCTTCCGGCACAGGGCCTGGAGGTGGTGGGAGCTAAGGACGTGGTCCTTGCATACATAGTGGACTCTGGGTGGTTCTTTAGCTACGTGGACCCCATTTCCAATGACAGGAGTCTCTGACTTGGGTCCCAGATCCTTGGGGGTTGCAGGAGCTTCAGTTTAGGAGAGGACAAAGTCCCTCAAATGAAAGCGTGGGAATGGAGCAGCGTGTGGTGGGTGCCGAGTGGCCATAAAATAGCAAACCCGAGTGCAGGACTGAGGTCTCTGGGGATTGCTCACGCACGGCTGCCTGGTGACCAGTTGCTTCCGCGTCCTCAGTGCCTTCCCTTGGATGCCGCCTTCCTTCCTGTCAGGCCTTCAGGTCTTGGGCTGTGTCTTAGCCTCTGGGCATCTTTCCTTCTGCTCCCCAAGCTCAGTGCTGAGAGCACAGCCCGGCACCGATTAGGAGCTGCGGTACAGCGTGGATCTCATGCTCCTTGGTGTGGCTGGGGCATTGCCCCCGCATGGAAGTCCTGATGCCGCACTCGGGGGCAAACGGGCTGGCACTGGGCTTGGTGGCTGCAAAGCCATCTGCCATGTCTGCCTGGATAGAAAAGTCCCACGCACATAGGGGTCACGTTCTGCCTGGATGTAGACGCCTCAGTGCTGAGAGTCCCGCTTTGAGACGCTCTGGGCAAAATATTGTAATGCCGTGCTTAGGCTGCGGGACCTGCGGAGCATCATCTTCTGTGAAAGAAGATGAATCGCCTTAAGGAAAGGCACCTCCGCCTTCTTAAACCTCAAACCAAGACCAGATGATGAAGAAAAATGACCCTGGGCCTGGCCACCCCATCTGGGATATGCTCCACTTCCCATTCAGCTAGTGTCCACCTGGCCAGGTACATTAACACAACATATTTCTTGATGTGTTTTCTAGCTGACAACATTTTCCTCCCGAGTTCTAGAAATACCAAAGCAACACCTACCAAAGGGCGTTTCTTTTTGTTCCTGGCAACTTTCTGACTGTCTGGGTTCTTGATCAGGTGGCGTTTCTCTGCTTCACCCGATCCAGGGGGAGGGGATGGGGCTCAGCAAGGTTCATCTTGTATTTGGACACTGGCTCTGGGTTCCCCAGCCAGCCCTGAGGCAGCATGGCAGGCAGGCTGGGGCTGAGAGGCGGGGGCCCTGGGTGAGCCTCAAGCTTCTGCCACCTTCCCTTTAGTAAAACAAGGATGCGGGCGAGAGAACAGGTTACCGGGCTGGGAATGAGTGAGTGGGCAGGGAGGAGCTTTATTGGGAGGCTTTAATCTTTAAACCAAGGTGTTGATAATCCCTACACATCCACTGTGGGGTGGACCCCACAGTGACACCCATAGTAGCCCTGGGGCTCAGAGGCTTGTCCTTAGGATCTGTCCTTGCTGCAGTTGGGATGCTTGGCCACGTGTGGGGAGGGCGCGCTGCTTTCAGAGGCCTCATTGGGTTCAGAGCCCCATGCGTGGCCCCCCTACACATGGCTGCCTGCTACGGCAGAGCCCAGCACCAGCGTGTCTTACTCAGCGCCGTGGGTCCTGGGTTCTGCCTGGTGCGCGAGTCATGCTCAAAAGCACGTGAGTTGGAAGTTCGCAGCTCAGAGCGATCACACGGCAGCGCCCAGGCGGGTGTCGCCAGCCCGAATCACGTGGCAGGACAGCCATGGCCCTCCCTCTGCCCTCCCCAGCTGACACCTGGGTCGCTCCCCAGGAACCAGCTTCCTGACTTTGAGCATCACCTCCTGGGTGGTAGAACATTCTGGAATGGGGCTCTGCCGCGGGCACTGCTCCGATGCTGGCTTTGCTCCCTCCGTGGGAGTGAGTGGCCTCGCTCATGCTGTGTGCACCAGTGGCCCACTCGTTTCTCCTGCTGCGTGGTCTCTGTGATGTGAGTGGCAAGCAAGTGATCATCCAAGCCACCTACAACCAGACCTGGGGCTGCAGCCTGCGATGGAGGACGATGACAATAGCCACACTTGGCGAACACTTCCCCACATATTTGTTAACAAATATGGGCCTGCCCTCTCTTGGGTATGCACCCAGGAGTGTAGCCAGGGCCTACAGGGTATTACCTGCTCGGCTTTAGGAGAGGAGGCCAGATAGATGCCCGCAGAACAATTTAAAAAGTCCTAAGCTCTACAGGAAAGTCAATGAAAAATTTTAACAATGCCGTTAAGAAAGCAGACATGGAGTTGTCAAATAAGCTGGGACTCCAGCTGCTTAGTTGCTGAATCACCCTACAAAGGCACCTAAGCCCCAGTCCTCACCACTGCTCCTTCCCAGGGGCTGCGGGAAGGGATGGAGTCCCCAGATGCTGTCCTTGGTGGGGATGTGGTGCAGCTGGAGCCCCACCTGCTGGTGGCAGGAGCAGCCCCTGCATAGCCCCTGTGGACGTCATCAGCCGCCTTTCTGAGGTTCTTACGCTCACAGGAAGGCAAGAACGTGAAACCAAACACTTTTTATTTGCAAAAGCTAGGTGTGATGTGAGCACAAAATAAAGGGTTTGTGTCTGCCAAGAGGGCTGTGTGCGCAAAGTCCCAAGGGGGACTGAGCTAAGCCCAGCACCCTGGCCCCATGGGACTCAGAGGGCTGCAGAGGCGGAGACAGGGCTCAGATGTACGCGGGGGAGTGGGGATGGGCGGCGCAGGTGTCTGAAGGACAGCACTTGGCTTCCTTCCACCTTGCTGCTGCTCTCTGGTACCTCGGTGGGATGGCGTGGCCCCGAGGGAGCCTGATGGGCCTGGTGCCACTTCCTCAGGCTGGTGCAGGCCTGGAAGAGTGTTCTGAGCTTCCCACACCCTGCAGAGGAGGGGTGCAGTGACAGGCCCAGGAGCCGGGGAGCAGGGCCTTGGGGGCAGGTGGGAGGCTGGGAGAGGCCCTGACAGGACCTCAGATTCTTCAGCACGTGGCACACAGGAGCAGCCAGTGGGAGACAGCCCGGCAGAGGGCAGGCAGCAGGACAAAGGCCGTGCCGTGCTCCAGAGCCCTGCTCAGGAGAAGTGCCCGGGGTGGCTGCTCACCCACAGGGGACGATGCGATGTCACTGTGCATTCCAAGCCCTGGCCATAGTCCCTGCCTATTCCAGTCCTGATCCTTGTTCATAGTCCAGCGAATCCTGACCCCACGTGCGGTGTACCCTAAACCTGTTACCCTTGGGGCATGGAGGTACAAGGCGGCGGGCTCAACCAGGGGAGCTCGTGTTGTCTGATCCCCTTGGTGAGGAGGCACAGGTGCCCCACTTCAGTGGAGTCCTCGGTGGAGCAGCACAGTGGCCAAGGAGGGTGGGGACACACTCCACATCTGGCCACAGAGCAGGGACGACTCATTGGACACCCTTGGCGGTGGCCCTCCTGCCTGAGAAGTGGTGCAGGTCATGCAGAGAAAGCGCTTCTCCTGGAGCTTCCTCAGAAGAGGAAAACAAAATTAAATGTGTGATATCCGTGTGGTAACAACAGGATATGTATTTAAAAACATTAAGTACTCATTTCAGTATTCATTGTGAAGGTTTAAAAGTTTAGAAGACCTCGTACAAAGGAAAAGAGTGCACATAGATTAGAAACAAGCCTAGCAAGTGTACCAGATGGCTTTTGCATGGTCTCTCTGTGTCTGTTTCTTAAAATTTGGAACAGTGCACACAAAGCGTTGAGACCCTCTTCCTGTGACAATACACGAAGATGCTGTCCATGGGGTTAAATGTCCATCTTCACTGCAGTGTTGAAGGACTCGCTGTCCTGTGCGTGGGAGTCTCCTAGGGCTCTCCACGGGGCTTGAAGATGCAGGGAAAGAAGGAAGCTTTCAGCACCACAGTGCAGGAACCTCTGTGCACCCAGGGTGGACCCCAGGCTCCTAGCTCGGGGCCCTGCTCCTCTCCGAGGGGCTGCCCCCCCATGTCTATCTTCCCAGTGAGCACCGCACAAACCCTGCCTCTGCTCCTGGCCTTCATCAAGATATTGCCAGGGACACATTCTTGCCAGTCTGCCCACATGGAAATTCTATCATAATATTTCATTCACCTTTCCCACAGCCCTCGAGAGGGGGAAGGTACTTCCTGTTTGCTTTCTCCCTGTCCCCCTCTGTGCCTGGCCAACTTTTCTACTAGTTTGACTTTATCTCTCTTATTAGTTTTCAGAAGCGCTTTGTATACTGAAGATATGATTTCTTTCTAGCTATGTGCATTGCAGACAGATTGGTCTTGAGTCTAGAACTTCTTCACCATCATTCCTGGCATCTTCTGTCAAAGAAAAACGCTAGTGTTTTGTAAAGCCCGTGTTATGATGTGTGTATAGGTGTCCCCCCAAAGCCTCACGCAGTCATGGGTGGCTTCTGGAATTTGTAATTGATTATTGTGGAAATGGGTGCTGCCCCTCCCCTGGGGCAGGTGATTTGCATTTCAATGTAAGGTAGAGAGAGAAGTTAGCTGCTTGAGCAGCTGCTACCTCTCCCTGCCCTCTTGCTCCCTCTTGCTCTTGCCCACCACCATGGAAGGTTGCCCTCTGCCATGTGCCACTCTGCCCTGGAACCAGCTGAATATGGACTGAAACCTCCAGCAACTGTGAGCTAAATAAACCTTTCCTTCCCTCATTTTGAGTGTCAGGTATTTGTCCCAGCAATGAGAGAAGAGTAACTAGAACAGCCCAGGTGGCCAGTCTTTCCTTTTTCCTGCTTGGCTCTCGGTGTCGTGGGAGCCCTTATCTCCTGCAGTCCTGTGGCTCTGCAGTGAGGCCCCTCCTGGTGGACCACGGTCCTGCGCTCCTGCACAGTGGCACTCTGCTGTGGGACATCCAAGCCCCCTATGAGCCTTGTGGGTTTTTTTTTTTTTTGAATCATCTTGTATCGACTTCCTTGAATCATTTTGTAGATTTAACAGATACAACTCAAAAGAGGAGGGGTTCCCCTGGCACCCACGCTCTGAGGCTGCTGGTCCTCCTTTTACGGCTTTCGCTTCAAGTCCACCTGGAGTTTATTTGTGGCTGAGGTGCAGATGTAATCGGATTATCTCCACCTGACTGCCGAATGTTCCCAATCCAGACGCCAAATCACTCACGGATTCGCCCAAGCTTTACTGCTATGTAAAGCTTGTCAGGTTCGCAAGTCAGGTTCCCAGATAGCCCCTTCCGTGCCAGCCCTTTCCACGCTTCTGTTTCCCCAGGAAAATAATCGACGTTTTGTTAAGTGGGGGCGTTAACTGCTGGCCGCAGACAGCTCAGTGTCTCCTCCACACTCTTCTTCAAAATCACCTTGACTGTGTTTGACCTTGGTCATCCATGAAGGTGACAGGGGCTGCTTGGTCACAGTCCGTAAACGTCCCGCTGGGACCAATGAGCAGTTCCAACCCTCCAGGCTCCCCACAGCTCCAAGGAGAAGAGGGGCTGCCTTGCGTTGCATTCTTATTGAACATGTCTGCTTTTCTGGATTGAGCACTTGAATCACTGTCCCCAACAGTGGCCACCACTCCTGCTTTCACCCTGGACAGAGAGGCTCAGAACTCTCTCTCCAGATCCCAAGCCCACTGGGGACTTCCCTGAAGGTGGGGCTGGGTGTGGCTTTGCCACTGAGACCAATGTGCCGGGCAAATTATTTTTTGCCTGTTTGCCTACTTGGCCAAGTTCTTGACCTTGTCCCCGCCTCCTTCACCTCTTGGTGCCGGAGGGCATTACAGCTCTGCACGAGGTGGGAAAGTCCTCGCTCCGAGTTCCGGTCTCCTCCCTGCAGCACCTCGTCAGCTAACACTCCCTGTCATTGCCGGTCAGTTTAGTTTGCTTCTGGTCTGTTACCATGTGTTACTTATTACGTCTTTAAAATATTTGTCTTCTCTGTGGGCCATTGTCCTTGATGAAGGCTCCTCTCTTCCATACTCCCCAACGCTGGTGTGAAAAGCCTCCCTCTGCCTCAGCACTTCTGGCCCTCAGTTCCCACAGGCATCCTCAGCCCCTGCCAAGCTCTGCTCAGCCCCACACCAGTGTGAAGTCACCCAGACCTTTAAACTGAATCACCTGTTTCTTTTCAAAGACAGAGCGTTTTCAGTTTTCACGTCTCCTACACGGGTAGCCATAGCGATTAGCTTTCTAGTCAAGGGCTACGCGCTCCTCACACTGCCACTCCTCCTTGGTCGCAGAAGGCCCTCGCCTCCCGCTCTTTGCTGCTTGGTTCCTATTTGTGAGTTAAGAAGTGCTTTCTAGTCATTCCCCTTTGGTCTGGGAACCATAAAGTTTTCCACCTGTGAAATGTCTCCATTCTGCCTCCCCTCCTGAGGAACAGTTTACTCTGGTCCAGAGCTTCTGAGCGCTCCTGCTCAGCGGCCCCCTGCTGGACTCCACCCCTGTGCTCCCTTTCTCCTATTGGCTGCGCTCCTTGCTCCTTGTACAGAATCCCTGTCCCTCTGGCTGTTCTTCAGTTTTCCCTCTGTCTCCGGCCATCTTCATTTCACTTGGCGTGTCTAGGAGTGCAACTGCTCTGCTGCGGTGTTTTCAGCAGAAGGTTTTTTTATTTTGCTCAGCTCTCATCTTGGACAGCCCGAGAAGACTGTGTCTGGCGGCAGCTCCCCTCCTCCTGCTGTCTTGTGGCAGAGCTTGGGCGTGCACTCGGCCCGCTCACGCTGGCCTCTCGTGGTTTGCAAGTCCTTCTCGTGGTTTCCACTGTACACATACATGTCTAGGCAACGGCTAAGGGTTCGCTCAGCTCTGCCAAATGCAAAGAGCAAACATAAACATTGTGTCAGTTGTGTCTGATCGGTTGTTTCCCCCCTTTGCTGGTTTCAGAGACTGTGTTAGTGATGGCATTATTCATTTCTCGCTGTTCCATCAGGGTCGTTATTTGTAAGTGTGACCAAAATACACAATAGATGTTATAATAGAAGTTATTTCCAGTAAAGTGTGTGTCGCCACTGACCATCACCAGAGTGCTTCAGTTTGCTTTGAACAAGCTCATGTCCTTGTCCTCGCCTGTTTTCGAAGTGGCTTTGGAAGTTCTTTCCTCGGAATGCCTTTTACAAGGTGAGATTAAAAATTTAAGCTGAGCACTGCAGCTGAGGGGCACCCTGTGGAGGGCGGGTGGGTGGAGGGTGGAGGGCAGGTGGGCGGAGGTGCTGCTCCAATTCTGTACCCTCACCTGCTGAGCCTGAGTGACTTTCTCTAGTCCAAATGACCATGAAAAGCAAGCTTTTACCCAATCCATGATGTTGAGGAATGGGACTAGCCTATCTAAAGGGACAGGAAGTATTCCAAAGGGAAGTAATGGTAATGTGAGTTTTACTGTAATACATTTATAAATTTTAAACATTCAACACATTTTTGATCAGACCTCGTATCCACTATTCTTTATCTCTAAGCATTTTTTTTTCTCCATGGTTTTTCAACATTTTTTTTCTGCAGGCCTTCCAGACTCTTCAGTCTTTCCAAGCTCATCTTTGGCGAGTTCAGTTCTCCCTGCTGCATGTGCTGGCTCTGCATGTGGATTATAATTTTTAATTTCGATCACGTCTTCACCTGAGTTGTTTTGTCTTGCAGTTTTATGTAACTGGAGTTGCAAAAGTGAGCCCGGCCTGAATGCAAAAGCCCTGTGCATTGTGGGTTGGGATTCCTGCCCTATACATGAAGCGCAGACTTGGGTGCTTCACACCACGCGGTGCAGACTCAGGTGGGATATTCCTGCAAAGACGCCAGCTTCCTCACCCCGAGCCATGCAGTGTCCAGCCCTCCAGCTTCTCCCTGGGCTAGCGAAGTTCAATTGTTGGGGTAATGTTTCTGGAAAAGGTCATAGGTTTCTTTCACATTTTCACAGATCCTTTCCATTAACATACTAACCCATTAACAGCCCATAAATAAGACCTTCTTCTTTTTTTTTTTTTCTTTCTAATACTAGATCAGTGATTCTCTGCTAAGGATAGCTTTCACCTCCAGGAGACTCTTTGCACTGCCCAGATGAAATTTTAGTCATTTGCAATGGGGAGAAGCTCCTGAAATCTAGTGCGTGCAGGCCAGGACTTCTGCTGAGCATCTGACAATGGACAGAGTAAGCCCCTTCCTTCTGCTGAAGAACACTGTGGCTGTAACTGCACCATGTGGGGCTATGCGTCCTGCAGGAGACCAGAAAGCTGCACACATTATGAGGCATTTCACCCCTTGATTGACTTACTAGTGAGATGGTGCTTTGCACTTTTAAGAACCTGCTTATTGTGTTTTCTCTTTTGCAAGCTCAATCTTGTTTTACTTTGCCTAAATGAACATGAGGCCACCATGATGATTAATTGGACTAATCAAGAAAATAACCATGGATACACTCAGCATAATAGTCACTACTATGCAAATAAGGCCATTGTAGTGGTTGACATATTGTGTCACCTGGAGAAGTTTAGAAGCTCAATTAGGTGACGCAGCAGTTTCATGTCCTAAGGTGTAGAGGACATGCCCTAGGGAGGCTGTTTATTCCTGAGGATGATGTAATGGTTGATACATTGCATCAGCTTGGCAGTTTGAGAAGCCTAACGGAATGATTCAGCATTTCTACATCATAGGATGTAGAGGACCCACCCTAGGGCTGGTGGCCTGCATACAGTGTAAGGGAGAAAAGAAGGTTTGCCCTCTGCATTTTCTCTTGTTGATTTTGCTGTCTTTCACCAACATGAATGATTGCCCCTCTGCCATGCTACCCTGGTTTGGTGCCAGCTAAGATTATGCACTACAACTTCTATAAACTGTGCACTAAATGAGCCATTCCCTCTTTTACTTTGGATCTTGGACATTTTGTTATAGCAATGAGAGAAAAATAGTTAACACAGGATTTCCTGCCAGGAGCAGAATCATCGTTGTGACAGTACCTAATGATGTGGGTCAAAAGTCTTGGGAATGGCTTGTGGAGAAAGGTTTGGAGGTGTCACCTGTGAGAGTTTGTTGGAATGCCCTGGGCTGTTCTGTGTGGAGACCAGGCTTGGGAGGTTTCAGCTGGGAAGAAGGCCTGTGTTGGCTGCTTGACTCCAGATGATGTGCATTATGGCTTGGCAGAAAGTTTCTATGCATGTTTCATGTGTCCATGAAACAGGCTTTGCCTGAGACTGAGATTAAGGTCAGTGGGACTGATTAATCAGGCAGAGAAACTTGAAAGTAGTTAAATGTTGAGGCTGTGGCATGGCTATTTCTGGGCTGGGGTCTTTTAGCCAGATATATTGAGAATGAAGAGCAAAGAACATAACAGAATGACTTAAATTGTTAGTATGGGCAGAAAGGAAGCTTAAGTAAAGCTTTAGGCTACAAACACAGAACAGAGGTGATCCTGATTGCTGACAAGGAAAAGGAGAATACAAAGATGGTCTGAGGGCACCACCAGAAGCTGCAGGACTCCATCACTAACAGTCTCAAAACTGAAAGAATGAAAATGACTTTACTTTAAGGAGAAAGCCACCGGGCACCATGTTGCAGAATGGCCATGGCATTCACCAGTTTCCAGAATAGCGGCAGCATAGATTGTGTTGTTCACAACTGGATTCAGAGTGCTCAGTGATCCAGACACTCAGCCTCTCAGCCAAGAGAGAAAAAACCTGGGTATTGCTCCAGCTGGCAGTAGAGCCCATGGGATCATCCGCTGGTGCTAGGTTTTGGCGAGTGAAGAATGCAAGTATTGTGGGGTTCAGAAGGCTTCCACCTCAATTATGGAAGAAGGTCTGGGAGGTCAGGCAGTGTGCCCCTGACGGGGCAATGTGTGAAACTGTGAGGGTGAAGCGAAAGGCACAATGGAGACTCCAGAAATTTGGAAAAGCCAGGAATGTGGATCACCTGAGGAAATCTGCAAGGAGGGAGCAAAGCGGGCCCAAGAGAGAAGCCCTGGGAGCTACAGCCTCCAGACATTACTTAGGGGTGCAGCCACCCAAGCTCCATAGAGCTCATGACTTGCCACAGACTGCCTCAAACACTGCATGTGGAACCACAAGACTTAATGTTTGCACTACTGGACTTAGGACTTATTTTGGTCCCAATCCTTTGTATTTCCCTCTTTAACTTTAGAATGAAAATATTCATCTCAAGCCATTGAATGTTGCAAGTGTTAAACTTTTAATTTGTACAGGGACTCACAGCTAAGCCTTTGCCTTGTGTCTCAGAGGACGCTTTGGGCTTGGATTTATAGCAATACTCAAGCTGTTAGGACTTTAGCAACTCTTGCAGATGGACTCAATGCCTTCTGTGTAAAGGCATGTGCATGAGTCTTTGGGCATCAGTGGCGGAATGATGTGGCTGTTTGCTGATATCCCCAAAGCCTCATGTGGTCATGGCGGGAGGCAGGCCTTTGAAGGCAGCTTGTTATGCCTGGATCTCTTGTTGCCATACCCTCAGCTCAGAAACAGTGACAGTGTTAGCAGCGCAGCTCAGCAGGGGCCAGGGCACTCACTTTGTAAGCAGCCTCAGCCCATGCAAGAGGAGGGCCCTGGGAGGGTGTGAGCACCACGCCTGCCCTAGGGTGAGCAACCTGTATTCACACAAGAGCAGAACAGAGGCTCGCTCTCCCTCTTTGCTCTCCTTGCTTTCGCTGCCTCTCTGTCACAGCCACCCCACCCTAGAGCCAGCTGACTGGGGCAGAAACTCCATGAACTGTGAGGTAAATAAACCTTTCTCCCTTTAAATCTTGGTGTTGAGTGTTTTGTCTCTGCAATGAGAAGAGTCACCAGCACAGCCATTATTATAACTGGATACTCCTCTAACATCCCCTGCCCTTGGGAGGAGGCCCAGAGTGCTACATGCAGGCCACTCACTGAAGGAGTGCAGACAGAGTCCCCAAGCCCCAGCTCCCCACTGCTCTCAGGGCTCCAGCCAGGATGCAGAGCTTCCCCGAGCAGAGCAGCCTCTCATTTTTTTTTTTTCAGTACTGTGGATTTTGAACCTAGGGCCTTCACATGGAGCTACATTTCCAGCCCATTTTCTAGTTGTTATTTTGAGACAGGGTCCTGCTTAATCCCTCAAGTGCTCAACTCGGGCTTGACTTTGTAATCCCTCTGTCTCAGCCTCGCCGAGCACTAATGTCTTATGCCTGAGCCTCCATGCCCAGCTTTGGTCCCACCTTCCTTACAGTAGCTGCCGCACAGTGTGGTGTCTGAGCAGTTCCCACCTCCTCCCACAGTGCGTTCACAGGTGCAGTCCTGGGTCCTTCCAGTGACCCTGTACCAGTTGCGTGGGCTGCCGCTGTTGTCTGGATTCGCTGTACTGAGAGGCAGTAGGAATTCCAGGGTGTCAATGCATGCTCTTACTGGTTGCTGCTTTTCCTTACCTGCCTGGGGCCTCTTCCCTAGGCTTGCTTTGTCGAGGTCTTCCACATGGAGCAATCCAGCAAAGCAAGAGTTAGCTGCAGCTTAACTCTGAGGAGCGCTGAAAGTGACAGACTCAGAAGGGTCTGCTGGAGGCTGTGAATTAGCTTCATCAGGAAACACCCCAACTTCAGGGGCCTCCGGGCCCTGGGGTCCAATCAGCACCCTTTGAGCCCCATGGATCCTTGGTTATGAGCTGCAGCCTACATTAAATTGGATTTTCACAGTTGTGTCAAGGGACGCAGAGACTGATGTGAAATTACCCAGGTGGCCGAGTGCCTGTGGGCCCCCGCTCTGGATGCCTTGTCTTCTGCTCCTGCACATACTGCGCCTTTCAAGGGAGGAGCACCTGCTGGCCTCCTTGAACGTCCACACTGACAGCCCAGAGGTGGCTGCGTCTGTCGCGGCTCTCCCTGGGGACAGGAGCTGGTGTCACCTTCCTACGCCACAGAGCCCAGCCATCACGTCTCTCCAGCTTCCCTCACGGGCCGCTTGCTATTTGCTTATATGTTTGATTCTCCCCAAGGGGATTGTGGGATGCTTAGAAGCAGGAACGGTGTGTCTTAGATTCCTTGACCTGTGCTTGTAGCCTCCCTTTGTGTAGCGCTCGGAATGGAGTGATAAGGAGGCGCTGCGCGGCGGCAGAGAACAATGAAGTGTGGGCTTCGCGCAACTTGGAAGGGCCCAGGAAATGTCCACCAGAGCCTCTCGTGGGCCTGCGTATCGTGGTGAGGTGACACACGTACCACGGGCAGGTGTCTAGGTAGATGGCCTGTGACCAGTTGTTAAAAATATTTTCCCACAAATACCATTGACTTCTCCCAAACAGTGGTCCAGACAGCACCAGGCACCCCATTCCATGACCACAGGAGTGTCCTGAACTTGATAGATGTCAACTCCTGTGCACCCCACGAAGGACCAGTCACCAGGTGAGGAGAGGCACGGTCCCCGGAGAGTCACCTTGATGGCTTGGCCCCCTGGACAGGACAGGGCAAGGGTGAAGGCGTGCCATAGGAATTGTTGCTGCGGGAAACCGGACCATCCACTGGCCTCAGACGCACACTGGGGATGCTGGGTCAGCCTCCACCTGTGATGGGGCTGGGGGCAGAGGGGAGACTCAGCACCTCTAAGGAGGGAAAGGCACCCTTTCCTTGAGCTCAGAGTCCAGACATCCCAGCTGAACAGTCCTGCTCTGACTGGCCTCGCTGTGGCTCCCTGTAGGACCGTGTCCCTGAGAGGGGAAGAGAGCAGTAATCCAGCCACGTGCTGCCCCCCACTCTCTCTTTTCCTCCTCACTGGTAGGAAGCAACCCAAGCGCTGCGTAGTCCTTCTGTGACCACATTCTGCTCCATGCCTGTACATGTTCTGCAAAATCGCTTGTGCATGGCTGCAGCCCCCACCATTGGATGGAGGAGCCCCGACTTGGAGCACTGTTCCTTTGTCTGTGAATGCTTGGGTCATCCCTCAGCGGCGGCGCTGTGACTCGCCTCACTCGGGCATCGTTGTCCTCCCCTGCCTTGCTCTGCGATGATTTCCTCAGGACGTTTTCCTGCAAGCTCACGCTTGCTCCGCAGCACCTGCCGTGGTGGTGCCTAAGAATCTGTGCTCCCTGGCCCTGGCTTTTTCCCATGTTGTGATCGAGTGACCATCACCATCATCCCAGCCTCCAACCTCTTTCCCAAGCCGTGATGTGAGAAGCGGCATATTGTCACCAAATTCGTTTGTGCTCTGGTGACTTTGAACAATCGTGCTTTATTTTCAGACTTATCTGGTCCCCTTTTTAAACTGTCTTTTCAGGGCAAATTTTGTTTTCTTTCTTAGAAGGTCTCTTTGTATTAAGAAGATTATTCAGATATAATGCACATAGTTGACTTTTTTTTTTAATATTATGGCCGGCTCAGCCTGCCCTGGGGGTGGGGCTGGCACAGCATACGGTGCCAGGGATCGAACCATGGTCCCTGTGGTTGCCTAAGCTTCCCTAAGCAGGCACTTTAGACCACTGGGCCATCTCGCTGGCCCACGTAGTTGACTTTGTGATCACTAACATATGGGCCATTTATTTTGGTGCAAGACATGAGGTAACAATTCGGCCTGATCTTGCCCTAAGGGAACACACATCCATAGAATTATCCACTTCTGTAACAGTTGTTCTTATAAAATAACATTCCTTATTAACAGTGTGCTTAATTGCGTAATGACAGCTGCGTCCACTGGTGGGGGTACAGTGTGATGTTTTGGTGTACATACTGAATGTAGAATGACTACATGAAGCTACTTACCATATTTTAAAAATGTATTTAGTACAGAGGCTCCAGGGTCTCACTACACGGATCAGATTCATAGCGATCCTCCAGTTTTCAGCCTCCCCAGTGCTGGGATTCCAGGCGTGTATCACCACGCCCAGTCTCAGGCACCTTCTCAGAGGCCCCCAGGGGCGGGACACACACTGCACTCCAGGGATCAGACCTCAGTCCCAGCTAACCCACTATACTATCCGGCACTTAAATAGCATTCTTGTCACACACTGTCCTGTGGTAGTCCCTAAAATTTGCTTCCGTCCTGGTGCCCTCTGATTATCTCTGGGTAACGAGATGCTACTTTAACGTAAGCTCCTGTCTTGAGGAGGACAGCCACCACAGGTCACCACGCCTCTCTTCCACTCTCTCTCTTGCAGCCTGGACCAATCTTATACATTATTCTTCTTGATAAGCTTGACAATGATGTTCTCAAGCATCACAAAACCTCATGTTTGGATTCTGGTTGGAATTCCACTAAACTTACAGCTTACTTGAGAGGTTTTGGAGGTCTGCAATCTGCCTCGTCCCTTCTCACTTGAGAACAGGCTTTGCCTGTCCATTTCTCTGCTGTCGTTTGCATCTCTCAGTAAAGTTTTGTACAATTTCTGATGCAGTCGTCTATGTCACGGAGAGTCTCCTGAGGTAACTGTATTCTGCGACTATTGTAATGGAAACATTATTTTATTTTTCTATCTAGTCATTGTGCATAAAGAAATTTCATATCAATTGTATGTGAACGGGTCACTCAGTACGTTCTCTTCAGCACCCACAGCCACTTTGAATGGATTCTGTCTGTTTTGCAGATAGATTTTTTTGGTATGAATACAATCACCTTCACTTTCATTTTTTGAAGCAGATCACTACGGGAGGCTTGATTACTTTTACTAGAACAACGATCAAGGCAAAGATTAAAAGGATCTTCACATTTTTATTGACATTAACGAACTACTTCAAGTGATATGGTATGAAGAAAATGGCTAGTCCTCACCGCAAGAGGAAATTTCCTTTGGATCTGATTTTGCTAAGAAATGTTAAAGAAATGAATATTGAGATTTGCACAAGG
>PVKN010008905.1:0-24462 GCA_004027915.1 Capromys pilorides | reverse complement strand
GGCATATGCTCTAACCAAAATAATATATCACAGGAGGTCGAATGCAGAGATAGATATGTGAACACAGCTGATTTGATTAAATTTGACATTCAAAAGATCTTAACAAATATAAAATAGCACTTCCTATATTTTGGTTTGGAAATAGTATTTTTTCTCTAAAAATTGTTAGTGCTGTTAACATACATGTGTTTGTATTTTATGATTTTCCTCAGCTTTAATATATTAAATATTCGTAGACATGACACAGATAATCATAAACTTGTTGGGTATTTAATAATGTTGAAAATTTAAAGGCCAAGTATTCAAGGACAGCTACTCCAGTATAAGGAGTAGCTTAAGAGTGGCAAGTGGAAGCTAAGCCTTAGGTGTCCTGTCAGAGCCGCAGTGTGTTCAGGGCAGCTGTGCGACCTGAGAGGTGTGTGCTGTGTCCAAGCAGAGCTCTGTGCTATCCTTCATCACCTTCAGCATCCAGTTGCTGCTATGTGGAAGCCAGGCCCAGGACGAACAGATGTGCTAATTCTTAAACAAGAGTCCAAGGTTCAGAACCAAACCTGAAATCTCCCCATTTTGATATTATCTGTATATTCAAGAAATTTTTGGAACCTATATGATGATGCGCACATGGAATCTTGGCACTCTGGGAGGCCTAGGCAGGAGGACTGCAAGTTCAAACCCAGACTGGGAAACTTGGCAATTTAACAAGGCCTTGTCTCAAAATGAAAAATAAAAGGGGTCTAGAGACATAGCTTAGTGTGGAGGTCCTGGATCCAATTTGCAGTAGTACTAAAACAGTAAATAAATAAATAAATAAATAAGCAAAATAAATAAAGAAAGAAGAAAGGAAGGAATGAAGGATGGGAGAAAGAAAGAAAGAAAGAAAGAAAAAAGAAAGAAAGAAAGAAAGAAAGAAAGAAAGAAAGAAAGAAAGAAACCTAGAGCACCTTACGTGGCCAGAAGAAATCCATGTGGAGACAGGATGCGGCCGGGGATGCTAGGCACAGCCTCTGATCCAGGAGCTCAGGCTGCTAGAACTCTGTCAGTAGGAGAGCAGTATATGACCACGATGGTAATAGTTATTATTAAGGGCTTAAAGAATTATAAGGATTTCTGAATTCTATGTAGGTGATAGAAATTTAAAAAAAAAAATCACAAAAAGCGCCAATTGCTGGAAACTCACCCAACTATTGTGTGCTACATGCAGACATTATGCTGAATCTGTTGGGGACCTGGAGGAAGAAGTGGGGCCGTTTCTTTTCTTCTTCTTAATTCCTTTTTTGAAAATGAGTGCTCTTTGTCTGTACTACTCACTGTAAAGAAACCAACTCCAGACAATATAATAGCTCTTTGTTTTATTACAGTATGGTTTCGTTCTTCAGTTCTCAACGGTTTGCTTCCTTATAAACTGGCAGAAAAATAAAAGAAAAAGGAAAAGGAAAGAAAAAAATAAGAAAAAAGAAGCAATGCTGGATTCCTTAAAGTTCAGCAGCTTGTAGCTCCTTTTGCAAAAGAAATGAAAAACAACTCAGAATTAGCACAATTGGAAAATTTGTCAGGATTGTCTGAATAAAAATGCTTTTTAATTTAATATAACAGACTAATTTGAAGAGCAAACCAATTCATAGAAAATGAGCTTTCATGTTGCTAAATCAGATGACTGGAGATTTTTAAAGTGTATGGGACAGCAAGCATGATGCATATTTAAATTTTCTTCAACATTTTTGATTTTCTGTCCATTCAAAACAAACAAACTCCTTCACAGCTCAACCATCAACTGTTATTTTACTCATTGCAGTTTAAGTCAGGCTTATTTTAGTGTTAATATAATCTATCTTCAGTTGCATGAAGAGAGCAAAATCTCTTCAAAATTTTTATTTATTATTATTATTATTATTATTATTATTATTATTATTATTCATAATATATTTAGGACAGGGTCTACAGGGTCTTATTATGTAGACCAGACTCATCGTGATTCTCCCATTTTCAGCCTCCCAAGCGCTGGAATTACAGTTGCATGCTAACAGGCCCAGTCTCAATCACCGTCTCAGCGCACCCCAGGGGCGGGTCCCGTACGTCATGCCAGGGATCAAACCTCGGCTGCTGAGCTGTGCCTTAGCAGGTGCTTTAGTCTGATGAGCTATTTGGCTGGCCCTAAAATTTTTAATATTTATTTATTTGCATATGTTAGCAGTACATTATGTTTGCCTGCCTTGTGTGGAGTTGGCGTGTGTAAATAGCAAATCATAATTCCCTTTTCATCTTCCTTCCTTCCGTCTCTTGATCCTTTTCCATTTGAAAAACATCTCTTTACTTCCTATTAACTGTTTTTTATTTCTATCCTGGGTTCCTCATATAAGAGAAGCCATGTGATACTTAAGCTCCAGTGTCTGATTTATTTTGCTTACCATGGTCTCAAGGTGCATCCATTTTTCTTTCGTTTTTCAAATTTAATTTAATTTTATTTTAAAAAGCAAAAAACAAAAGCAAGAGCAGACACAAGGACAGAAACAGGGTAACATGCAACAATACATATGCTATGATTTTCAAAACAAAGAATTGCGATTAACAGTGGTTGATATATCATCTATTTTTTGTCACCAAATCTGTTGCTCAGATTAACAGATACAGTTGTGTAAGATTGGGCATATGATTGCATATTACCACTTGCTTTTAAGAAACCTTAAATTTTTGTTCTTCTCTCTCTTTTTATCTGTTTTTACTTTTAAAACAATTTATGGTATGTAATTATTGATATGACATTAGAAATGGTACAGTTACAAGGTCAAGATGGTAGATATTCAAGCATGGTTTTTGTATTATATGTTACTGTCCTCGATGTAGTTGTTACTGTCCTCTCTGTATGCAGACACCAACATACAGAGTTAGTCAAAGTGAAAATTCTAGACTTTAACTGCTATTTTCAAAAAACTGATGGAAATTTTTAGCCCAATCACCTCATCCTGTGTATCCTGTATATCCTGTGTATATATTTAAATGCTTTTCCCCATACTTTTTCCCCTATCTTTTCTCTCATCCTCATTGTTTCATGCTTAAATTCCTTTTCTTTTGTTTTTGATATATTTGTTATACCTTTCAGGTTTTAGTTCTTCTTTTGGGTTCTTACACTAGAGAGACAATATGATATTGACAGATGTGGGTCTGGTTTATTTCACTTCTGAGTATAGCCTCTAGTTGCATCCATTTACCTATGAAGGCTTCTAGTTTATCTTTCTTTATAGCTGAGTAAAACTCCATTGTATAAAAATACCACATCTTTTTCGCACATTCCTCAGGTGATGGGTGTTTTGGTTGCTTCTAAGATTTGTCTATGACAAATTGTGCTGCTATAGACATGAATTCATATATATATATATATATATCTATATATATATATATATATATATCACTGTGGTATGATGTTTTTATTTCTTTTGGGAAAATACCCAGAAGGGAAAAGCTGGATTGAATGGCATTTCTAATTTTAGTTTTTTGAGGAGTCCCCACACTGATTTTCATAGTGGTTGTACCAGTCTGGATTCCCACCAACAATGGAGAAGGGGTTCCTTCCCCCGCCCCGCCCCCCCCACCCCCCGCAAGCCTCTCCTGCATTTATTAGTTGGCTTCTTTTTGACAGCCATTCTTTCTAAATGACTCAGTCTTAGCCTTCTTTATGGTAGAGTAGGAAACTCCACCTTTTCTTTGTCCATTAATCTGTTGATAGACATATATGGCATTTCCAAGATTCATTTATTAAGGATTGTGCTGTTATAAGCTAGGGTATGTGTGTATCATTCTAATATGCTATCTTTAACTCTTTTAGGAAGACATGTAGAAAGGGAGTAGCTGGATCAAATGGAACTTGTACTTTTAGATTTTTGAAAAATCTACATACTGTTTTCCAAAGTAGTTTTGTTAGTTTGCATTTTTACCAATAATGTAGAAGTGTTTGTTTTCCCCCACAGCTTCATCAGCAACTGTTATTGCTAGATTTCTTCATGACGACCAGTTTTTCTGGATAAGGTGGAATCTCACTGTTGTCTTAATTTGCATTTATTTATGGACAGTGATGTTGAAAATTTCTTTATGTACTTATTAGCCATTTGAATTTCATCTGTGATCTATCTATTCATCTCACTTGCTCATTTTTGATTGGGCCTTTTATTTTAGGGAGACTAATTTCTTTGAGTCCTTTATATGTTTAATTTTTGAGGGTTTTTTTTTTTTTTGAGACAGCATTGTTCTATATAGTTCAGCCTGACTTTAAACTTATTATGCAGCCTGGGTTAACCTCAAACTAATGGAAATCTTCTTGCCTCAGCTTATTGAGGGGTGAGATTGTAAGTGTGCACTGCTATGCATGGCACATATTTTATATATAAGTCGTCTGTCTGAGGAATCACTGGCAAAAATTTCTTTTTAACTCCTTAGGTTGTCTTTTTATTTTTTTGTTGTTTCTTTCACTGTACATAAGCTTTTTAATTTGACGTGACTCCATTTGTTGATTCTTGGTACTATTTGGAGAACAATACCATTTATGATAGCATCAAAAAAGATAAATGTTGTACTTAGGAATTAAATGAACTAGGGAAGTTAAAGACCAAGTTTTTCTATAGTACTCTAAAGAAGGACATTGAAGAGGACATCAGAGATGGAAAGATGCCACCTGCTCCTGGACAGGTAGAGCCAATATAGTCAAAATGGCCAGAGTTCCAAAATTGATACACAAATTTAACACAATGCCAATCAAAATTTCAACAGCATTCTTTACAGAACTTGAGGAAACAATCCTAAAATTAATATAGAACCAGAAGAATCCCAGAATAGCAAAAGCAATACTGGGTAACAAGAGCTAAGCAATCCTGGATTTGCCATTATATTATGAAGTTACAGTGGTGAAGATGACATGTTACTAGCACAAAAATATACTTGAGGATCAGTGGGAGAGGACAAAGGATGCAGAAGCAGTGCCAGTCACGTTCAGTTATTTGATGTTTGACAAGGGACACAAAACATATGTTGGAGGAAAGACAGTCTCTATTAAATGGTACTGGGAAAACTGGGTATCCACACAGGAGGGTCTAAACCCATATCTTTCACTGTCTACTACCCTCAAATCAAAATGGACTACAGAACTAATCTTAAAACAGAAGTACTTAAGCTACTGGATGATAAAGTAAAACTCTTCAGTTCAGAGGCAGAGGCAAGGACTGTCGTAACAGAACCCAGGTTGCAGAGGAAATATCATTTTTTGAGGTCTGTGGTATAAAGGAAAGTGGTGGGGTGGGGTCAGATCTTTACAGATTTGAGCTTCCCTTCACTCATATCTGCCACATGGTAAGATACTGAGTGAATGTTGAAGCCCTCGTAAGTTTACTTTGTCTCTGGCAACACGGGAATTACACTGGCAATTGTGAAAAATGTAAGTAGGGCCAGCATGGCAGGTAGAAGGAACAACCACAATGATATGAGATCTGACTTTATTGGAAGGTTACCACTTTGTATAAGGTGTTGATCTAAACACATTCCATGAAGTAATTCATTTAATACAATGGATTTTTTAAGAAAGGGGCTATCTTGGTCCATCAGGTAGATCAAATAATTTACCCAAGATTATGTAGCTAGAAAGTTGAGGAATCAAGATTTGAGCCTTATTAGTAGACCTTGTATCTCTCCCCTTCCTCCTTTTCTTCTGCCTTTATAGTATTCACCTGCCAAGAGTGAAAAAGTTGGCTAGAACAAAGCTCTGCTTCCATTTGAGCTCTGCTTTGATTATCATCCTGAGCCAATCTATGTTCTTGCAATCAATTTTCAGGGTCCTACTTAAAAGAATGCAAAGCTTGCCCAGCCATAAACAGTTTTTTGAGTGAGAAAAAAATCTCTTTTTTAAAAAATGCAAGATGACACAAGCACCACAAATTCTGGAAAATGTCTTCATATGATCATGATTTCATAATATCATTTTCCATAATGAGAACATAAAGAAAATTCAGTTTGCTGGAATTAAAAAAATAAGTAGTTCAGAAAGTTTCCTTTGAACTTCATAATTTGCTCTTGGTAATGTCATTTACATTCAGGTTGGCTGTCAGATTTGAGAAAACCACTAGCAAGTTTCATTTGTAATTGAGCTGTTATAGCTGATGTAGTCAGTTTGTGGTACTGCTATGGGTTTTCCTCAATAGACCCAGGAATTCTGATAAATTTATTTCACATGTTTCTCATCAAAAAGAAAAAAATCCAGTGATTCATTTATAATTGTGTATGCTGCATTATTGGGTATATTTCCTCAATAAGAGAGAACTTCTGTTCTTATTAAGCATTAATAAGAACCAAATCTTCTACTTACAATTTCAAATTTCTGATGATTGGAAGAATTTTCCACAGACCGGCTTCTAGCTCCATATACTTCAAATCATATTTCTTCTCTAATGCCCACATACTTCCATGTGGGAAACCAAAAGACCCTCGAGTATTTGATCAGACTTCTTGGCCTGGATCTGAGACCAGATAAGTTGACAAGTGGGTGGTGGCTGTATTCCTGAAAGGCGTTTCTATTCCAGCATGACTCACACTGACTTCCCTCTGCGCCCTACTTTGCATTGCTAGGAACCTTCAACTTTGAGATAAATTTAGGGAACTGGAGAGAGGTCATATCGCTGGCTTGTTGAGAGCAGTTTGAGGAAGACACGTTATCTTGAGATGACTTTAATGAAGGCTTGCTGATCACCTAACCTCAGAAATTTAAAGAAAGAAAGCAAATATCCAGCATAATTTGGTGAGTCATCTAAGGGTTTGGCCTTAAATTGTAAGCAATGAATGTCACCATAAGCCAGTCTCTTAAAGATCAGTTGAAAATCTTACTCTACTGTCACGAGACTGGTACTTATAGATTGGAATGGTATCATAAAACTTAGTAGTAAGTCTAGAAGATAGTGTAACACAAGCACATTGCCATCAGAGTTGTTAGTGAATCTTTTTCTACAACTGTTTCACAAAGTGTGAGAATAGAAAAGGCTCTGTACAATTGTGCTACACAATGCTTTATATTGCACTATCCATGTATTATTTATATATTTAAAAATGTATATATGCATAACAATTAATAAATTAAATGTTGTAACTACAGTTGATGGTTTCAACCATATCCTCATTTAATGAACGGCCATAAAATCTCAGTGGTCTAAACAGCAGGCATGCATTTATCATTCCTGTGTGTGCAGGCCTCCTGCAGTTGAGCTGGGCCAGCCTGTGCCCTCCAGGCTGACTTTAGGCTGTGGGCTCTGTGGAAATTAGCACCAGTGACTCTCATTTTGATTCTGGCAGGTTTCCCGGGGCGCATTCTTCCCTGGAAGCAGCACAAGCCTGAGAGATCAAGTCCAGCCACAAAGGCACATCTGTATCTCTCTGCAAATGACAAGAGGTCAGGAGAGTCAGGCAGGTGCCTGAGCCCAAAGCGCAGAGGTAGAGAGCCCATTTCCACTTTGCGCTAGAGGGCAGTAACTCTCACCACTACACCCTGTAGTGGTGGCTGGGGACGTGTTCTCTTCCCTCAGAGGTCAAGAGGTGAAGGGACCCCTGTAGTTACTGAACGGTAACTGGATGGAGCACTGCTTTGCCTTCCTGAATCTGCCTAACAAATTAGCACACATTTTGTGACACAAGAATAGATGATTATTCTCTCGAACTTCTAGAGTTTGAAATCAGTATCACTGAACTGAGGTTCAGATGCTGCAGGGCTGTGCTTACTCGAGACTTATGAAGTCATTCTTCATGTCTTCCAGATTCTGGTGGCTGCTGGCATTCTGTGGCTTGTGGTCACATTCACTTCAATGTTCACGGCAGATATTATTAAATCTACCACTGAGCTACAATCTCATCTTTTTTGTTTGTTTGCTTTGAGGCAGGGTCCTGCTATGCAGTGCAGGCTGGCCTCATACTCAAGGTGATCATCCTGCTTCAGCCTCTCACGGGATGCCATTTGGACATGTGCCACTGTACCTGGCTTCTTTTTAAATCTATTTTACTGTATTTTGAGATAGATTTTCCCTAAATTGTCCAGGTAAGGTTTGAACTTGCAGTCCTCCTAACTCAACCTCCCTAAATTCTGGAAGTGAAGGCATGTGTCACTGTGCCTGATGTCTTTGTGTTTAAAATGAAGTTAATGGTACTCTTGACCTTGCTTTGTGGACTGAGAGAAAATACCTTGAAAATAGGTGAACAGCACCAGTCACACAGTAAATAGTCAGCATGCGGCCTATGTGTCCCACTGAGGACCGGGAGGCATCCTGGCTCTTTTGTTTTCTAAATCCTGCTTATTCAATTATCCTTTTAATTCAGAATAATAACCCAGGATCCTGCCACTAAATGTCTTTTCTCCCTGTCCCTTTGCCTTCCCTTACCAAGCCACAGTCAGATTACACTTTTTGAAACAAAAATCACTTTTAAAAAGTACTGATGTTCATGTCTGAAGGCTTCCGCTAATTAGGAAAATTTATATAATATGGTGGCTCCTGCCCAGTGTGGTGTGTGTGTGTGTGTGTGTGTGTGTGTGTGTGTGTGGTATTCAGGTCACACAAAATGAGAGCACGCATTCTGTTTGACAAAAAAATTAAAAATCAATATTTGAGGCAATGAGTACTAAAACGTAATGTGTGCTGATGGCACTTTACATCTCTGAACGGAAGTTGAACCAGTTAGATCTATATAAAGAAGGGAATAGACAAATTGATCTAGATAATGATGTGTAGGGAAATAGATCATCATTAATATATTCAAGAACTGGTTATCAGGGCTTAAATTTCCAAAATATTGACTGGAGTAACTTTTAACTGCTAATGCTAGTAGAGAAAATTGCTGTATTCTAGCATATTTATCAGTTTGCCTAGATCTACATATATATTTATGCAACTATAAATAAAAGTCAGGCATTACATTTAAAGGAGAATGATCATTTTGAGAGCCTATATTCCATCCCACTAGAGGAAGTTAAACCTAATATTATGCACCAAATACACTTTTGTTTAGCAACTTGCTGTCTTTATGCTTCGCATAAATTAGATATATAGCAGTAGGTTCAATTAACTCTACAGAATAAAAATAGCAATTTCTTAAAGCAACTTTGGAATGTTTCTGTGCAATTCTGTAAGATGCCTTCATGCCATTCAATGAATGCAATAAATATTCTGGTAAAAATAGCATTTGCATTGAAGTTGGGATGAAAAATGGAATCAGTGAGGATATTAATAAACACTAAACTTTCAAATGAATCTTCAAGTCCGTTAAAAGTTTTAATGCAGTGTTTGAAACTCATATCTTCAGGCAGTTCCCTGTCTAACATAGCTTTGGAGAATATTTATTTTAAGAAAGGCTCCATCATCTGTTTTACAAGCTGATTCTTTTTATACATGAAACTTTCCAGGACAAAGCCGTGGGCAGAAAAATTAACTCCATTTTTCAGAATGGCCTGAGATCCTCTTCTTTAGGGTTGGGAATATACATGGAAAGGATATTGACTATTTAAACTGGGAGGAATCTGAGGACGTATCTGGTCCTTTGTGTACAAGTTCCCATGGAAGGCCACGTAAGAATTTGGCAGGGCCAAGGTCATGCCCAAGGTGGAACCCTCGAAAGGTTGTGTGCTGCATTAAGGAGGTCAGATGGCTACTTCACGGCTAATAGTGAACAGCAAGCCTTTCGATACTATTTGCCCCTGAGTCTGTAAGGATCTGGGCCAGTGGGCGCTGCAAAATGTCCTGTGATATTAAGGTGACTTTGCCTATTCCTTCTCAAGTTTTTAAAATTTCATTTTTTTTATGAGAAAAACATTCCTCTTGTTCAAAATTAGAGAGGCTGAAAACGGAAATACTGCAGGAAAAGGTATTGGTTCAAATCTGTGCCAAAGTCCTTCGCATCTACCCAAACCTCATCAACATTTGAGTAACTCCAAGACCATTAGGACCCATGTTTTTCAGCTATAGCACCCCTATGATCAATCACCACCTACATGCATGAGTATTTTGGGAACACCCCAGATCTAAACTACACTGTAATGTTGAGCACACAAGTATGCAAACGATAAATAGGAATAGCAAGGATGGCCAGCATCAACTTTTGCTTGTGATTCCATTTTCCTTTACTCAGAAGAGTTGGCACTACATGACAATTGCTTTACATAATTGTATCGCTCATTAGCATCCATGGCCAATTTTTCCTTATCGATCAAATTTACCATTCCTATCCTTTAACTCATTTGTCTAGTGGATTTTTATTGTGCTCTCATCCATTATGTTCAGAGACTCAGGGTGTTCTAGTGGATCTCCCACATATCCTTAGGTGAATAATGGCCTTTTACTCTGGAGGGCAACACAAGCAATAAATAAGTTAACAAACAAATATATAAAAGATTTGTGAGGGGCAGGTAGGAAACATACTAGGTGTTGCAACAAAATAATGGTGAGGTGAATGCAAGCCTACTTTATGTAGAACTGTCAAGAAAGGCCTCTGACAAGATAACACTTTAGCTGAGATAAGAGCTGACAGATGAGGAAAGGCCAGACATGAGAACATAGGGCAAGAGGGATCAAGATAGAGACAAAAGTGTGTTCTGAGAATTGACATGAGGCCAATACAGCTGACGAGTAAGCAAGACAGGGAGATCTTTGAGATGCATTTCTACAAGAGTCATAGGACAGTTTTACTGGTCTAAAGTAAATGTGTATGCGTATGTAACAGATAGTACTGCAGTCCTAGCAATATGATTGTCCACAGGGGTACTAGGCTTACTGGGACCCTCTGACCGAGGGAACTGCCCAAGGTTAAGATCTTTTCCCTTCTCCTAAGAACAATCTCATGACTAGCTGGGGCAGGGTACTTGATTCAACTGTGCTTATCCCAAGGACCATGCTGGCTCCCTGTAGGATTATCTATGGTCTTTGCCTAGTCTCACACCTCCATTTTTTATTCTTTAGATTGTCATTTTATAGACCTACTTCCTCTAAATACAATCAAGTAAACCTTCAGCAGGCAACTGTCTTAGAGATAATTTCCATGGCAGTTAAACCTAACATAGTTCATACTGGGTGTGACCCCAGAAGTCAGTCATTTTGATTCCAAAATGGAGCTTCAGGTATGAAAAACCATTTATTGGCACCTAGCACTTCCATCTATCACTGTTGGGGTGGCAGCACAGCTATTGAAATTTCAGGAATAGTGAACTAGGATGAGATACTATTGAGTGTTGGGGAGGTGGTGGCTGGCAGGACGTCTTTGGCCATTGATAAGTATGAGGAAAATGATAAGTCTAAGGCCTACAGAGCTGAAGGGCTGTTACTGACTTCCAGTGACAAGCTCAAAGTGATTAGTCACTTCAAGGAAAAATATTAAAGACAGGGGATCTCTCTGGCAACATTTGATTAATTAATCTTATTAGTATATTTCAGATGGAAATAATGATCCATCATTATAGGGAATGTGCACTTGCATATGATAAATCTTGAACCTTCTTTCCCCCCATTTCCCTCACCTCCTTTACCACTGCTTCCCATCTTTATTTACAAAAAGTTTACTTCCATTTTTTCTTTCTTTCCTCTTTCTCCTTCTATCTTTTCTGCCTTCTTCTTCCCTAGTTCCCACTTGAACATTTTCTTCCTATTTCATAACATCTATCATACATTTTTGCCCTTATTTACACTTTTGTTTTCTCACACCAGAGAAACAATGTGATATTTACACATTGATATTACACATTGTCTTTAATTTATTTCACTTAATAACATACATAGCTTTAATGTACATCTATTGACTTAGAAACATCTCTTTTGCCTTCTTAGAAATTTATCCTTCTTTATGGTTGAATAGTATACCATTGTATTAACAAATTTTTCTTTATCCATTTATCAGTTATGATCATTTGGGCTGTTTCGAAGATTTGTTTATCACAGACCATGCTGCTGTAAACATGAGTGTGCATATATGGCAGCATTTAAAAACCTGAATCTATAATAGTTGAAGAGCAGATCGAATAGAGAACCTATTCTTAAATGTAAGGTGGAATCCTCAAGCCTTGACATGTTTCTTACGCTAAGATCAGAGAACCAAAGAGAGAAAGATAGGGATAGGAACATCTGGGTAGATGCAATCAAGAACTTCAAATTTCAAAATTTTTCCTAGGCTCACAAAGTAGGCCCATTTTCCTAGTTTGAAAGTGGTAGTCTCCCTGTTCTTCTTTGTCAGTCGTGCAGAGGGGTCAACAGAGGCAGAGAAATTACAAGAAATTACAATGCTTTTCTCTCACAGGATGAAACTCTGTTTGGATGATGAACCAATGACTAAGAGTGAATGTCACCATAATCAGGGTAAACAGAGCTGGATCTACAGAAGGAGAACAGAGTCTATATACCAAAGGAGCTGTAAAACTTAGACAATATAGATCAGCAGAAACTTGGAAAATATGCATGAAACAGGATCCTGAGAGAGATCCTTATTCCTTGAATAAGGAAGCCTTCCAATATGGAATTTTGTGATGCCTAACACAAGTGGGAATCCAAGAGATAGAACTAATAGGCTACGCTACTGGAATGACTCTTAGAAGCTTTTCAGTAAGTGAAGGACCACTATGCTAAGTGATGGCACAAGAGCTCTTATAGAATAGGGCTTCCTGGTGACAGTGGACATGCTAAAGTCCTGAAAGAATTGTGGTCTAGTAGCTCAGGGAACATGGATGCAGTGACCAGAAGAAAACCTATGGATAACGGCCTATAGGAGACTCAGAATTTGTCAACAGATTATGGAGAATGGTAATGCTAGCAGCAAGTTGGAAAGGCAGCCAATCAGGGTATTGCTTAGTTCATCCAAATCAAAAGAAATAAAGAATGAATGAACAAGAGGTGCATGGGTGAGATCAAAACAACTTGAGAGTTCTTGCCAGGTTTCTGAGCCTGAGATATTTCTCAGATCCAGATCCATTGATGGGAGGGGAGGTGGGGCCCTATATTGAGGGTCTCTGTTACAGCAGCAACTGCATTTGGTATTATTTCCCCCAGCACTTTCCTCAAAGGATGTGGTTATTCAGGTATGAAAAGCAGGAAGATACTCTGAGGACTGTTGGACAGAGAGTCTGAATTGATAGTGATTTCAGGGAACCCAAATGCCAGTGTAGTCCACCTTTTAAAGTGAAGGAATATGAAATCAGGTGACAAAGAGTCCTCGCATGGTCCTGGATCACAGTGGTCCTTTTAAATCATCTTCTGATCATTCATCTCATTCCCAAATGTGTAAACAGAATGGATTTATATGGGAGGCTGGCAAAAAGGCCTTGATGTGAAGGAGCTATTGTAAAGGGAAAGGCCAAGTGGTGATGCTTATTACCTCCTCTCCTTCCCACAGCCAAGACAGCACAAGGAAATCAATCCTGCATCTCAGGTATCAAAGACCTAAAGGAAGTCAGAGTGGATATCTCCATCTCATTCATCTCCATTTCATTCTCCAATCTAGTTGGTCTCTAAACAGTTGGGTCATAGCTGGCGATAGTAGACTGCTCCATATTTAACAAGCTAGTAGCTCTTAATAGGTAGTGAGTTTCTTTGCTGGACCAGATTAATCCAGCTGCAGGCTGGGTATGTGGTCATTAATCTGGAAAGGGTATTTATTTCCACCTTTATTAGAAAACATAATCAGAAACAGTTTGCATTCAATGCAACAGGACATGCAGGTCACATATCCTCTAGAGTAAGTGAAATAAACCCTATGAAGATTCAAGGACCTCCCGTACTGATGAGGTTTTAGAGTAATAGAGACATTCTGAAAGTAAGGACAACTTATTGCGACTTTCATCTCCCACTACCCCAAACTGCTGCACATTCTGAGAGAAGCACATCCTGTATTGTTTTTACCTCTGGACATTGCAGAAGATTGTCCATTTTAAGCTTGGCCAAGAGAGGTAAAAAGTGTGCAGAAGGCCCAGCTAGGCTGGAAACAGCTCTGCTGCCTTGGTCACATGGCCTGAAAACCCTCATGTAATTAGAGACATTTGTGCTGGAAAAAAAAATAACGCACTATGTGTTGTCTAGAATGCACCAGGGGGAAATTATCAACATGGGCTCCTAAAGTTCTGGAGCTTGGCCATCCTGTGGAAGTGTACACCAGTCAAAAAGAAACATTGGGCCGGGGAGATAGCTTAGCAGCAGGAGCACTTGGTGTAAGGTCATGAGTTCAATCCCTGGTTCAAAAAAAGAAGGCAATACTACACATATCTGTGGATACTAGTGTAGATTGACTATCTCATCTTTGACAACAAGTAACCAGTCCATCACGAGTAGTCTGTGTCAGACCTTCCAAGTCACTTGGCAAGGCGGACCTATTAGCTATGCATTTGAAGATGGAAGTGGTATACCAAGGACCATTATTTGGTGTTCCTTAGGGGTACAATATGTGGGTCAGGAAACTAGAGGAGAAGTTGAAGTGGTTTCTTATCATCACTGAATGTCTCACTTCTAGAGTTTCCAGATGGACTATTTCTGTATTTCACACAACTGTAGGCTCTGTGGGTCTGGATGTTCTGTTCTCAGAAGGAAAATGATCGCAATACTTACCATGCTCCTTTGAATTTTAAACTCTAACATTTGTTACTTTGGGCTTTTTGTGATAAGAGACCAGCAGCCCCCTACCTCATTACATTCTGTTATGAGAAACTGACCTTCATTATTGGGGAATGTAAGGCTACTGCTATAAGAGAAGGAGATTTTGACCTTGAGGAGCCCCACAAATGCAACATGTCAACTTTCATTGAAAATAAGAAAAATGCAGCAGCCACTGCCTGAAAATTACCTGGGAGTCAGAAGCTTAGAACCCTTTGAGATATTGAGATGTGATGTGGACACACAGGAAGGGGATCTAGAATAAATATGTTAGAAGAAAAAAATGATGAATTTCAGTTACAGCCTTGAAATCAAATGTAACAGCAAGAATTTTTCTTTGGGCAGGTTTTTGTAAGTTTGTTCTGTAAACAAGATCAACCACAGTCCGGGAAAAACTATTCCTTTGATGAAGCACGCTTCTTATAAAACTGTGGATCAGAGTGCAGAAGGAGTGGGCTGTAATGGAGACTATTTTTCCTCTATCCAAATCCCACTTTGTAACTCATACATACATTCAGAGCTCTGGGAATACTGATAATGGCTTACAGCTCTGTCCTCCATAGAGCTGCTTTTAGCCACAGAGAGCTGCCTCACTGAAGTTCCCTTCCTGGAAGACAACCTGTCACCAATAACTGCTGAAGTGGGGGTAAAAAGGCCCAGTATCTTATCTCGACTTGGGACAATTTGTAGGGGCAATTCCAGCTTCGAGCCTTTATACAGTTCCTGAAGTCTGGGTTGTAGCCACATTGTGGGGCAGTTTCTCTCTTTACCCAATTTTATCTTCCCCTTTCTTTCCCACACCCTGACGACATTCTCAATAAAACTTTAGTGGGCAGCCTTCCATCTCAGAGTCTATTTCTGAGGATCTCAGTTTAAGGCTCTGTAGAAGTGTAAACATAAATCTATTCCTTGGGTGCTTGCATGTGAAGCCAAGATCTAGAACTTCCATTGGATGTAATGTATCTGTTCTCCTGGGAAAAGGGTATAAAAAGGTTTTAACCATGTTGCTCTGAGCTATTTGCATCTGGGTCCCAGGACTCTGTTGGGGATTTAAACTAATGAGCAATCATTACTACATGCCTAATGGAAAATGCCTTGATTTGGGGAACAGGGGAGGTAGGATGGGGGATATTGAAAGAACTTGGGAAAAAGCGTTTATAACACGGACCAGCACTGTGAAGAAATAAAGTAAAATAAGATAGAAGAAGAGACTAATTCTGTTAAGGATGATGTAAGATGCCTTTATTTTATGATTTACTTTAAATAAGAATTTTTTGTTATTATATTCATGTAGCTGAAGAGATTTTGGGCAAATGGGGGCAAGGGAACCCTTCCCCTACCTTGGAAATCACATACTTCTTTCCTTTTGAACTTTAAGTTGTGACTCTCTCTGTTCCTACAGTTCTGAAGAGTGGGTAATGGTGGTCATCCTACTCCCTAGGCTTTCCTGAGTGTGGTCAGCTGGGTAAATAAAGGCTCCTGGGGCTGGTACATGCTGAGGAGAGCAGAGTATCCTCATGAAGCTCACTTGTGAGTTCTTGGTAGGAGAAAGGAGCTTGACTTTGTGGAGGGACTTTGGTGTCAGCATTGCTTATTCTTGGGCGATGGGTGGCCAGGTAGCATGGCCAAGAGCTGGGGTTGCAGCTGAATTTTTCCCTGGGGTTCATCCTAGCTCTCTTGGGTGGTACTCTGTCTCGAAGGCCGTGGGGACCGGACCAGTCCAGCTTTGCACAAATGGATTCCTGCTCATGTCTGTAGTGGCTTGTGAGGCAGAAAAATGTGGCCAGCAGCAGGCATTGCCAGCTGAGCTTGTGGGTAGGGGTTGAGGTGCAGGGAGGCCCACTGGATAGGCAGGGGGTTGTCATTTTTAGACCATGACTAATAAGAAATCTGGATTTTCTCAGTTGTAAAAACTCTTCCTACTCTTCCCTTTCCCTCTCCACAAGGTAATTGCAGAAGTCTAGGGCTCTGGAGTTATTTTATGTTCTCTTTTGATGGCCTAAAGTGAATTAGAAGCTGGAAAACATTGTACATGGGAAATACTATATGTGTATTGTGTATTACATCTTAAGCTAAATGACATATGAGAACAAATGGTTTAGGGGAGTTGTGCACACAGAAGAGATTGGCAATCCTCTTAAGCTCCACATTTGGCCCAAATTAGCAATTTTCAAATATTCATGTTTATATTTGAATAAAAAGATTTCTTATTTCAAACCAATTGCTGCTGATCAGTAGCATAACTCCAAATTTGTTACAGCCCACAAGAACCGAGAGGCAGGAGGTCCCGAGAGTAGTGGAATCTTTGAACTTGGAGTCGGAAGATCTGGGTCTCCAGCTCTTTTGTTTGCTAACTGTGTGATGTTGGGTGATTTTTAAAATTTCTCTTCCCATTGGTTTAAAATGAGAGTAATGATTTTTATCTCATAAATGTATGAGTAAGATTATGAGAGAAAATAAGTGTTTTAAAATCATAAATTCTATACAATGATAATTATGATTAGAGGAAATATATATGGAGACAGTGGCAGAATTTAAGAAGATTCAGGTAACATCATGGCAAATTCAGATCCCAGTCCTAATTTAAGATATCTTATTAAGAAATTTGGGACCTGGAAAAGAGCAGATATGAGTCACAAACAGGACTGTCAATGAATTCAGTTCTCTACTCCACTGAATATTTCTCCATAAGTCCTACATTCCAATAAAATCACATGCTTTCTACCATATTCTATGATTTTCAAGTAGTCATTCACCACTAACTTCTCAGCCTAAATGCTCATGCTGCACGGTCTATTTGCCCTGAATATCATTACTGTATTCTTTAGATTTATCTCTTAGGACTTTTTCAGCTTCTTGGACTTCAAACAATGCCAATTTTGCTTTACAAAAAGATTGATCCTGAGTTCTACCACTGGCCAGTTTCACAGAATATTGCACTGCAATCATCAAACATTTAGTATAATTGCAATTTTAAGAGCTTAATGCAAACTGGGTACTCTCCCTCTATGTTATTCCACCATGTTGTGACAATACTGAGAGTGATCAATCTTTGAATTAGGACAAAGAGGGGAGAGGGTTATGCAGTCACATTAAGATTGTATTCTAAAATATGCTGAGCTTTTCTATTTGTTATAGTAAATTGGCATCTATTAGGATTTTTTTGTTTTTCTTTTTGGGCTGTGAAAAAAAAATCCTTATTCAGTCTGGAGTAACCACAAAAAGTCTTTTTTGTTATCTTACATAAGAGCAATCTAAAGTTTGGGAAAGCAGCAGGATCAGAACATCTGGTTCTGGTTTTCACATCTTTATTGCTCTGCCTCCTATCGAGGTTGGTTTTACCTCTGTCTATGTTGCTGTTGCCTCTTTGCCTGAAGGTGCATATAGCAGTTCATGGTATCCAAAGGAAACATGGGAGTTCTCCCAAGAAAGAGGAGCACCCACCTGTCTCAGTATCACCTCCTTAAGAGGTGAGCAAACATGTCTTCAAATCTCAGTAGACTTGCTCTTATGTCTCATTGGCTTGAGTTTTGCCACATGCTCATTCATTGGCCAATACTTTGCAAAGGAGAGCAAAATTATCATCTTAGTGAACTAGGATTCACTTCTGGAGCTGCAGGTAGAGTTGTTTTTCTCTGAGTCATGTGAATACTTGAGAAAAATGGAATAAATTCCTAAACAAATTTGGGTTTGAGCAGGGTGGAAAAGAGGGGAGAAGTGGTTTGGCTAGCCAACCCAGTGCATCCCCTGATGATCTCTTTTAGAACGGACTTCTCAACCATGTTACTTAACATGTTGTTGACTAATCCATGGCTGAGAGCCAGGATGGCTGAGAATGGGGTAGAGGTGAAAGCAAGATGAGGTGAGAAAGAGCTCTTTCCATTCCTCTGTAAAACAAACACTGGAAAACATTCCTCAGCTGAAAAAAATCCCACAAGAGTTGGTACAGACTTCTGACATAACTCTCTTGTTTCTTTTTGACTGAAATTATACAGAAAGAAAGTATAACTCTGAGGGAACAGGGCTGAAATTTGTGAAAAGTGATTTGAGACTTAAGCTGAAAAGGAGGAAAATCATGAGTTTGATAGAAATAAGCATAACTGGCAGTTGAGAGAAGCAATATAAGTCTTGATTCCTCAATTGGCTTAAAATACAAATTAATCCCAAGAAGGCTTTGATTCTGAAGGTATTATAATTTTGGACGACTTGGAAAGAATTCTAAAATAAATCATAAGAATAAAGTTAAGTTGGGGGAAAAAAAGCTATAGCCAACGATAGATTTTATTTACTTTTTATATGCACTCAACTGTGCTTTATATAAAAGTTCACTCCATAAAATCACTGATTTTATTGGTTTGCTGCTGTCCATGTGGAGAAGTCATGCCATCCTCCTAAGGACTTTGGAAGAAGGGTGTCCATTACAATGGCACCCAAGATAGAAAGTACCATCTTTCCCACAAGGCCACTGCGTTCCACAGCTGGGAAGCGAGGCCACTATTGCAGGGGTGGGTGACCTCCTCAGTTTCTGTAGGTGCTCCTGACCTTTGATTTGTGTCAGTGTTATCTCTGCAGCATGAGTAATCTGCTTTTATATGAAAGACCACCTCTTCATAAACCATTCCTTTCCCCTACCTGGGTTTCTGCTTATTGCTAATCTGATTCATTGAAGATGATATCATGGAAGTTTGAATAATCTTTTCTTCTCCCCTCTAGTAGACTCACCCTGTTTTAGTTGTCCATTTGCCAACACCTTGGGCAAGGCCGTTATGTCTTGCATGTCTTCCTAGGCAAGGTTGTCTTCATACTTCATTTTTTTTTTTTTTTCAAGATCTTCTGTGCTTGAACCAGTCTTGTCTCATGGTCATAGGTCCTGTGGATGAAACTTTCCAAGAAGATAGGTGGGGCAGGCAGATGAAGTTGTCATTGGGAAGATTCCTACGGTCCCCAAAGAATTTGTGCTTCAGTTGTGTCAGGTGATTTTCAGATTTTAATCCTGAAGGTGTAACTTTTGATAAATTCTAGAAGTCCTTCAGCAGCATCCCACCACACAGTTCAGATATAAATACTTGTATGCTAAGACACAGTCCTTTTTCTAACTAGTTATTGACTGAAATAATGTTTCCGGTAGTGCAATAGACAGAGTGGGGAGCACAGTGAAGAAGATTAAAGTTCAGCCACCAATTTGAGAGCCATAACCAAGCTTGGACCAGTCAGATGAAGGTACTGCACCTGAGGAAGTGGAGGAGGCAGATGAGCTTCAATAAGATGACAATGAAGATGAAATTGTATGTATTTAAGTTCTACTTCTAATGACCAAAAGGGCTACATCACGCTTTTTCCTGTGGATCTTAAGACAGCCACGCTGGTGGAGGCCACATTTCTATTAGCTATTTCCTAGTGAAGATATGTTCTCCCAATTACTAATTTATGGACTAGTTCACTTTTTTTTTCTCAATGATATTTCTATTGAGAAATTTCCAGAGGCAGCTCCTGGCTCTGAATAGATAAGCAAAAATATCAGTTTCATATGTGATTTAATATGTGGGAAGCTATTTATACCACAACCCAGCTCTTTTATAACTTCTAGCTAGCATTACTCTCTTAGCTGAGTATACTTTTTCAGCTTATACTTTCAATAACAACAGTAATAGTAACTCACTGATTTTTGTTCTGTTTGTCATGTCCATTTACATCACTCTAAACTCACAAAAATCCTACAATTAACTGTGCACTTTTTGAATATAGAAATTGAAGATCAGACAGCTAAGGGCATAGTAAACAGTGAAGGAGGGAAGCAAACTCCGCTTTGTGATTCTGCAAAGCTGCAATCTACCCGGTGCACAGTGCCACCCTTCTCCAGCCACCACGCAAAGTGAGTATTTGACTCTTTGCAACCCCATCCAAGCTAACTTAAAGATGAATGGATGACGGTTATACAAATGTCTTTTATATTTTAAAGACTCCCTCGTTACAGCACAAGTAGCTCATAATTTGATTTCAATTCACAGAAGACTATAATGATTCTACCATTTTAAGATATCAACTTTTCCATATAAGAAATACACTGTTTCTCAGCCTGGAGTCTGAGGGGAAGTCAAATCAACATGTTCTAAATTCTATTTTAAAGTAGTGATTAGATCCAAAGTTGTACAGAACAAAAGGAAGTGAGCTTAAAGTTAAGACTGATGGATACCATATGGTCAGAAAGAGATAAAAAATAGTAACTTTCAGCAGGAAAAGGTTAAGCTTGAGTATCATCCAAAGTTGTACAAACTAAATGTTTTGCCTTGATCACTGCTTTAATGAGTGTTCTCTTTCACCCGGTAATTAATTAGGGTTTGGGCTACGAGAATGAAGGGGAAATCTCAGTAAGGAGAACAGATGAAAATTGAGTGAAGTCCTGATTGAGGTTTGAGTGAAGATTTGGCTCAAAATTTCTTTACTCTGTGTTTTGTTTCAGACTTCACGGCAGTAGAGTTAAAAATATGGATGTGTGTGGTGTTAATGTGTTTAACAGTATGATTGATTTAACAGATACTCACTGAAACTAACCAGAGGACTCCTCGCGATGGCAGGACATCAAACTTGAGGAGCGCGTTTCATTTTGAGCAGCCAGTGTGTAAGACAACAACTTCCGTGGGCTGGTTCCTGCCCCACTGGAATTGGTGATGAGCTGAGTGTGATGCCAGGCAATGACACCATTATGGGAGAGAGGGGCTAGGGAAACAGCAGCGTCATGACATGTGCTACTCCAAACCGAAGTACTGGAAATATAAATAAAATATTGTCATAGCTTTCTTGGTTTCGGAAGAAAAAGGCTTTTCAACAGCAGTGTTATTCTGTTCAGCTCCCGCTCTCTTTGCCAGCTGCTCATTGAGGAGAACGGGGCTTGAAGGGGAGTGTGTGCGATGGGGCAGCCCGTGGAGCCTCAGTAGTCAGCAGCTGGAATCATCTGGGTTCAATATGTCGCATCGCCCAAGCTTTTCTCGATTGTAGCAGAAGTCCTTGAGGTCCCCCAAACATAAATCAACTGTCCAATATATTCAGATGAATAACACAGAAAACCAATTTTTAATGCACATAAAAGGGCTTATCCCTCTTTTGGTGCAAAGGTGATACTCCTTTGATTCAGGATCCACGGTTACAATTTCTCACTTAAGAGAGAGACAATGGGGTCATTTGGTTAAATCTGAGATTGATGTAGGAGGATGTTGGGAGGATCAGTCCTGAAGCCTCTTGCATGCCCAGCCTTCGCTTGGCTTCTGCTCTGGAATGGGCAGTGTGGTGGGAGCTGGGCTGTGACAGCAGTGTCTGGTGTCAGCTTGGATGCCAAAGAAGAGCTGATGGCTCCTCATGGCTAGAGCCAGCTTCTGCATTCCTGGCTGACAGAAAGCTCAGCTCACTGTCCCTGCTGTTGGCAGAGCTGCGCTCGCTAGAAGGTCCTCATGTGTGAAAGCTGGAAAGAGTTGTGGAGATTATTTCTGATAATCCTTTTCATGTGACTGTTGAGAAAGTGAACTCAGGAAAGATGAGTGACAGGCTAAGACTTCTGAGCCCCTGGTGCAGAGCAAGGACTAACCTCTGGCCTCCTGGGCTCAGTTTCTTGGCTTGGCCCATCATCCGGGTCTCCTGTGGGGCTTCTCCTGAAGGACTTGCTGAGCCAGATCTCAAGGGTTTGCTGCCTCCTGTTCATGTAGCCATAGGAACTTGGCTGAAGGGTCTTAGAAGGTTCTCAAGAAACAGCTGCCTTAGAGGGGAACACGCCTCCCCCCAACTCCCTGTGAACAGCAGACAAGCTTGTTTAGCACCTTCCAGGAGGTAAAGAGAATAGAACCAATTATGTGTCCAAAGAGTACAGGAACCTTCTTTTCCACACTGGATTCTCTGGTGCCCCATGGTGTACGAGTTGCTTGTTAAATTAATGTTTGCCTGTCTGGAATGCCAGAGGGATAGACATTATAGGCCAATTAGAGATAAAAATCAAACCAACCAGAGTTGTCCTTTTAAAAATTAAAAGTCCTTTTTATGTGCTGTGGAGGTGTCGGCATTATCATAAAGACTAATTAGGACATTTTACAGCATCCTGGTAACGGGAGGAAACAATATTGTTGGTAACTTTAAAGATTATTAAGCATCTTTGGCACTTCGGGTCAGATATTTAAGACACTTTCTGCGCTCACCTGCTGTTGCTGCAGGAAGTATTTTATTGTCTCATAAGAAGAAATGAGCATTTTGAAGGCATAAATGCCCAGCCGTAATGGACGAGCCTTCAGTTTGCAAAGCCCTCAAACAGGGTCTCCAGGAAGAGATGGCTGTGACTCTGCATGAGCTGTGAAAGTCAGTATTTATCAGTCTTCCCTTCAAGCCGTTTCCATCTTGGCCACCTGGCGATGAAATCTCCTCCAAGGCAGACATCAGGAGCAGGGTTTGCTCTGGCTTTGGCAGGAGAACAAGGAAACTAGACATTGCAGATTCTGTCACAAATTCTGCCTTCACTTAAAGGTGGACGATTCTCTTGCGTGCCAGCAGGCAGACTCCAAATTATGGAAGGAAGTGCAAAGGTGGGGTGGGGGTGGGGCCGACAGGAGCCGGCTTTTTTTTTTTTTTTTTAAAGGGCGATCTCCTTTGCGGGTTGCCAGTTTCTTCTAGAAATCTTTATGAACTGGAGCACATTGTTTGGGTCTTGATAGAAGACAAAGGGCTGGTGGCAGATGCAGCTTGGCTGCTCAAATTGCTGGCCATTATCATTTAAAGAATTGCACATTGTCTCGAAATTCAAACGTCCTTTAACAAACAGAGAGATTGCACCAAGGTCAGACAAAGAAGGGTAAATTTAAGTACCACAAAAGTGTCTGAGACGCTCAAGATCTATTCACAGAGGTTTACAGGAAGTTGAAAGAATCTTAAAAAACAGTTCCCAGTTAAAGGCTCTACGCTTAAAGTGTTATTTATCTGTGAGAGTGTGAGAAAGCCTTCCACATTCTCGGCAGTTTTAATTGAAACTAAAACCACACAATTAGGTTTCACTTAGTTATCACTGAGAATGGCAACTATTTACTCTATAGGCTTAATGATATAACGACTGTGAAGAAAATACAGGGCAGAGTTAATGCTTACTTCTGAGTTTTGACCCTGGGATTTTACTATATGAACTACTAATTTTAATTGAGATTTTGAAGAGCAAAATTTCAAAACTTGATTCCAAGCCTTTGCTATTTCCTGTTTATTGGTCTGTTACATTCTAATTTTCAAACAATACATATTTTCTTTTAAAGGTTATTATTTTTTAAAAAAGTCCTTTATTTATTTATTTAGTACAGGGTCTCATAGTGGTCCTCATGTTTTCAGGCTCCCCAGAGCTGGTATTACAGGTGTGTGCCACCATGCCCAGTTTTGATGTCTGGTCTGGCATGCCAGGTGTTCAAGGTGGCACAGTATTGAACCTGGGTCTTTGCACTTGCCAGGCAGAGACTTAGACTGCTGAGCTGTCTCTCTGGCCCTATAGGTTATTTTTGCAAATTATAAGTATAGTACACTTTTAATACACAGTTTGAAATAAAATACCAACCTATTCCACCCCCCTCCCCCAAATATTGGTAATATCTTTGTATGTTTCTTTTTTTTTTAACCTTTCCCCCACCATGCGTAGATTTAAGTTTTATATAATTTTAATGACTATATTTATACAATCTTATATTCTACCTTTTCACCTACTATATTATAATATTTATTCATATTACTTTATGTTATTTGTAAATATGTTTAATGATCTCATAATCTGTTATAAGTGACTATATTATAGTCTTCATGACCAGTCTTTTTTTCTTTGCCC
>PVKN010008904.1:0-24474 GCA_004027915.1 Capromys pilorides | reverse complement strand
TTTTTTTGTGGAAGTGGGGATTGAACTCAGGCCCTTGTGCTTGCCAGGCAAGCGCTTATTCTACTGAGCTATCTCCCCAGTCCTTTGTACAGTATTTGAATAACTTAATATATACAAAAATATCAACTAAGAAAGTGTCCCTGGTAGTAAAGAATTACTAAGAATAAAACATAATATAAATACTGGAATGGTAAATATATGATCAGAACTTCTACCAGTTTGGAGATAGGATATCACACAAAGTTCTAGTATGTTGTGTACATGGACAGTGTCCATGATGCTTACTGGTGGCCAGATGTCACTTGTGGAACTGAGCTACTGCTATTTCCTTGCTATCTATCCTGTAGACCAAGATAGAATCATGACCCACAAGGTGCAGAAGAAGTCTATTTGTAGAGTATGCTGATGGAAATATTTTGCTGCTGATTACAAAAGAATCGTTGAAAGACTGCTTTTGTGTACCTCTTTTTCTCCTGTGTTTAATTGTTTGCCCTATTTGGTGGGTTCTTTCCATTCTCCTTCACAGAGTTATAGTTATTTTGATCCCCATCTAGAATATCTTTTAGTAAACCGTGCAGGGTTGGCTTTGTCATCATGAAATTCTTTAGTTGTTCTTTGTCTTGGAAGTATTTCACTTCTCCATCATACTTGAAAGAGAACTTTGCAGGGTATAGCAGTCTGAGCTGGAATTTGTTTTCTTGTAAGACTTGTAGTACTTTGCTCCATACTCTTCTTGAGCATGGTTTGTAAAGAGAAATCTGCCATTATTCTAATGGGTATTCCTTTAAATGCAATCTGTTTCTTTTTTCCAGTGGCTTTTAGTATACTGTTTCTGTGCTGAATTTCTGGGATCTTGATTATTATATATCTGTGTGTGGTTTTAATTGGGTTGATGTTATTTGGAGTTCTATATACTTTGGTTACCTGAATGTCAAATTGTTTCCCCATATTTAGGAAGTTTTCTGCTATTCTGCCCATATTCTTTTTTTTTTTTTTTTTTAACTTTATTTAATGGCCAGCTTAGCCTGCCCCAGGAGTGGGGCTGGTGCAGCATGTGGTGCCAGGGATCGAACCATGTGGTTGCATATGCTTGCCTAAGCAGGCACTTTAGACAGCTGAGCTATCTTGCCAGCCCCCATATTCTTTATATATCTTTTGTATTGACTCCTTTCTCATTGATGCCTATTAGTCTCACATTGTTCATCTTTGCATTGTCTTTCAGATGTTGAATTATTTTTTCCTGCATCCTAGTTGTTTTTAAGAGATCTTTTCTTACCTTTTCACTAGCTGCAATGGTGTCCTCTTTAAGGTCTGAGTCTATTTTCGCTTTCACTGAAACTGTTTTGCCAGCTTGTGATTGAGGTTTTAAGTTCCTATATAGCACTTTGAATCTGCTTCATGCGTTCTATTACTTTACTATATTGCTCATTCAAGGATCCCATCATTTTTCTATTCTCTATTTTTTTATCAGTGTTTTCTTTACAAGTACTTAGTACTTCTTTCATTATAGTTATCATTTTTTTTTTACTTCAGAAATTATATCTGATCTAATTTCTTCTATAACTTTCTGCAGTTGTTTCTTTACTTCAGATGCTATTATTTCAGAGATTTCAATTCCTTTATGCCATTGTCTCCTGCATTTGCTCTGAGTGTGCTTGGGGCCTGAGAACACATTTTGCTCCTTCTCTTTTTCAGTTTGTACAGCACTGCCTTTTGACATGGTGTAGAGCTCTGGTAGAGTTCTTACCTTAGCACCAGATCTGGATCTACCAAGTTCAAACTCATCCAGGTGGGTGTGGCTTGTGTCTGGCTGCTGAGCTCCACTTCTTCCTGCTGCAGCCCTTGGGGGTGAGCTTGCTGTGCCACTGTGGCAAGACGTTCTGCTCCTGGATCAGCTGGATGTGTCTGGTGTCCAGCCTCTCTGCAGCTAGTTCTGCTGCTGTAGTTTTCCACCCTGGGACTATCTGATGGATGAAGTTTTGCTCACATGCCTGGCCTTGTTGCTGGGTCGAATGAGTTTCCGGTGGGCCCAGGGCAGTGTCACTCACATGCCTAGCCTGGTTGCTGGGTCAAATGGGTTTCCGGTGGGCCCAGGGCAGTGTCACTCACATGCCTAGCCTGGTTGCTGGGTCAAATGGGTTTCTGGCTGGCCCCAGGGGGTCTTACTCACACACTGGGCCTGGTTGCTGGGTAGAATCTCTTATTGTATATTTTAATGTACATTTCATTATAAAGTTTATCCTTCAGACATATGTGTATTTTATTATAATATATAACAAGTTAGCTAAAACTACCCTAATCAGTAGCAGATACCTTTGAAAAAACTAAATAAGTAGTGGCCCTTCCTTCTCCTCACTTGGGTTCAAATCTGAGACACAGAGGCATCTGGGAGACATGAAACAAATGTCAGCTGTATTCTTGGAGGAGCTTTGGGAGAATCAGTTTAGGGTAGTGTGGATAGGCAGTCATGGAGCCTCTAACTGTTGACATTCAGAAGCAGACGTCCCACTGACCTGGCTAATGGCACCCATGACTCTTTGTGGGGTCTTTCTACACAAGGGCTCCTGCTCTTGGGGGCTTAGTGGAGGGTGTGTTTCCTGGGCATGTGACTGAAATAATAGAGGGGAAGCTGAGCTATGTATGCATGGCTCCTCATCTCCTAAATATCAATTGTCTAGAGGGTTCCTTTTCTTTTTAAGGACACAGAGATATATGAGTCACAAGTTTTCCACCTAAAAATGTTGCCCATAGTATGTTTATTGACATATGTATTTTGTATGTATATAAAGTATATACATACATGTGTATACATAGTAACACATACTAAACTGTTTCATGGATGAATATACAAAACAAACTGAAGATCATTATTTTTCCTGAAGATATGCATAGTCAAGTTTCATGTAAGTTGAAGGGAAATCAGAAGATGTAGTTAGCTGTAGAGCCTGGGCCTTTTTTTCCCCCCCAGTGCTCAAATTAGAACCCAGGGCCTCAGACACAGTAGGCAAGTGCTCTATCATTGCTTTACATCCTCAGCCTTTTTATTTGGAGATTGTCTCGGTAAATTGTCCAGCATGGCTTTGCTATCCTCATGCCTTAGCCTGTGATTTAGATGTAATTACATGTAACTCCCCCAAGGAATCTTCTAGATCTTAGCAGGCATTGAACCTGGGCCTTATTAACTTGAGTATATATGTTTTGGACATTGCCTTTGCTTTCTGTATCTCTAACAACACTTGTGCAAGAGGTAGAAAAATTCTACTCCTGGCGGATCCTTTTCAAAGTTTCCTATATGTAGCAATCTCACTTGGGAAAATCCATTCAGACTGCTCTGAGTCAGACGACAGCAAACAGGAAGCCCTGACATTCATGAGCAGCTCTGAGCAAGTATTTTGTACTCATGATGTTGCTAAGATTAGCAACGAAGCTCAAGCTGCAGCAAGGGGTAGTTATAGTCACTCTAAAATGGAAAGATAAGGCTAAGTTTATATAGGATTGTATTTCAGACAGAATTCAAGGTAGAGTTATTTTCAATTTGATGTTTTTCAGAGTTTATAAAACAAAACGTTGTTCCTGCTAGGTGCTCTGTGGCTTCATGGTCAAGTACACTTGGGGAACTCAAGCAAACGAACTCCCTTTCATGTAAGCAATAAATTAAACAATAACATTTATACATTCATCAGAAGCTATCTTTATATATGGAATCTTGCAGTAGGGGGACTGTTTAATCTTACTTAAGAGCATCTCTCATCTAATGCGTCGTGGAACACATTTCAGGACATTTACTGAAATTTGTTCTGGGAAACACTGAGTGGGAAGATTATAGATTAGGTAACTATTATGGTAATGGACTTTGGTCCATTACCCAAGTTCATCCTCTTGGAAGCTATGAACATGAAGGTAATTTTCTTAGTCTCTCTCAGATGAATAATATTTCCATCTATAAAATGGGTATAATACTTCCTACCTGGCAGAGCTGCTGTGAAGATTAAGAGAACATCTGTAAGGCACCCAACTAGTAACTTCTATTCAACAAAAGTTAGATCCTTTTTCTTAATTACAGTTAGGCTTTAGTATAACTGCTAAAATATAGGAAATATTTTTTGAACATGATTTTTAATCTTTTAGAATGCCACACTCTCTCCCGAACTCAGAGTTCCAAGGGAAGTACCTGAATCCTCCACTACTGCAATCTCTTCTTAGGGCAAGGCCCTCCATAACCTAGGGACCTTTCACTAGGTCTGCCTCTTAAGGGTCCCACCACTTCTTTACTCTCAGTACACTGAGGACCAAAACTCCAGTATGTGGACTTTTGGGGAATGTGGAAATACACCTCACAGGGCATTTAAAAGGTAAATTTAGACAGCATATATTAAGTGTATCATAGGACTAGGACAGAATAAATGCTTAACAAATAATGACACTGGAAATAACAACAGAGAATCATTTTTGTCATTTAGACTATTCCAGGTAAGGTGTTTCTGGCTGAGTACAAATGTAGCAGGTAGATATTCTCTGACGGTGCCCTCTATGGACGCCGACTCCTGCTGGTACTCCCACGGGGTGAAGCCTGGAATCTGTATTTTGATAAGCTCCCTGGAACTGTGGTCACTCACATTGATTAGGAAGCACAGGTTACAAGATATTAAGGAATCAGAAGGGAACCATATGATAGTAGAGAAGGAATGGAAGTCACACACCTTGGGCTAAGGGAACAGTGGTCTCATGGTATGAATCTTGGGCTCAGAGACTCACCACAACGCCTCAGCAAGAGAAGAGTTGATAGGGGTGTATGAAAGTTAGACAGTGAACCATTCGATGTGGCTTTTCTGGGAACAGTGAGTGTGCCAACGGATGGTCCCAGGGTCCAGCATGTATCTTTAGGTGAAGTTGGGATGTTCCCATCCCACCCCATTAGGTAGTGACAGGTGTTTTTCAGGTGAATGGTGCAGCCGACAAACAGGCAGAAGGAAGAAGGCAAAGGGGCTTTCTTTGAGGATATGGGAGAGAATGTGGGGAAGCATGAGGAATTGTCTCTTCCTCTCAATTAGACAAAGGGAGGCTGAGGCTTCTATGGTGTTTTGTCAGGGGTTGTTTAGATGTATCTGAGGGAGCTGAGTGGGGGGTCTTCCTTGAGGTGGCAGGAAGGGTGAAAGTAAATTACATCCTGGGCTGAGTTGGAGAAGGTGGGAGGTGATCTTTTGTTTTAAAGGCATCCGCCATATTAGATGACAACCATAATGATTTTAGCAATTCATGCTAGGGTACAAACTATCTATCACTTAGGTCAACCTCCACACCATTGCCAGGCTAATTCTTATGACTGAGAACTGGGGTACCTGAACCACTTAATGGTTTCTTCCTTCTTGTAAGAGATTACTGTATTAGTTATCATTATTCTATTTTTTTTCATTGTTCTTAAATAAATTGGGCACATATATGCAAATATTGCACTGTCTCTCTAGTGTGAGAAACTGAAAGTGTAAATAATAACCCAAAGGTTTACCAGATATTGTGAAAGAGGAAGCAATTAGTCAAAAGGAAAGGGGAAGTGGGAATTAGAAAGGAAAAGAAAAAAAAAGGATGAAATGGAAACAAAGCTTTTTTAAATAAAGAGGGGAAAAGGGGTTGAAGAGGGGAGAGAAAGAGAAAAAAGAGGAACTAAGACAAACATGTACAGGTAGATTCCCTATGATGAATGTGATCATTATGTACATCTAAATTGCACCAATAAACTTAATAAGAAAGAAGATTGTCAACAAGGTCATTGTATTAATATGTATGTACTTCACTCTCTTCTCCTTGTTAGTATGGAGTGTGATGTTCTTCTTCCTGAGAGGATTTCTTTCTAACTTTAATGTATTTTCCTCGAAGACAAGAAATACTGTATGTAAAGCTTCCCTTTAAATCTCCTTTAAGGATTCCACTGTTCTCTTTTCTCCCTTATGAGGTGGGGCATTGTCATCACTGTTTAAAAATCCACCTGGGCGCTGGGCGTGGTGGCACACACCTGTAATCCCAGCAGTTGGGAGGCTGAGGCAGGAGGATCAGTGCGAGTTCAAGACCAGCCTGGGCTACAAAAGTGAGCTCAAGGACAGCCTGAACTGCACAGCAAGACCCTATCTCAAAAAGACAAAACAAACAAACAAATAAAATCCACCTGGTGCCAGGAGGCTCCCTGTGGGGCTTAACTTTGCCTTTGTGAAAGTAATAAACATCAGACTAAGTCTTTCTTTCAACTTGAATCTGAAATGTGTTCCAACAGCTCAGTTAAAGGCTTGGTTCTCAATGCAGCAGTGTTCACAGGTCAGGCTCTCAGAGGCAATGGGACAGAAAGTTTTCTAACTGCACCAGGACACAGATGAGTTCAAACCTGATGGTCTATCTTGGGATGCTGCAAGTTTATGTGGGAGCCAGTTGGGGACTTGCTTTTTTTTTTTTTTTAAGACAGTCTGTGTTGTTCAGCTGGCCTTGAACTCTGTAGCCCAGGTTGGCCTCCAACTCTTGACAATCCTGCCTCAGCCTCCCGGGTGCTGGGATTGCAGGTGTGCATGACACCCCTAGCTTTGTATCTTGTACTGGACCCTTGACGTTTTCTGCTTGGGGGCTGCTGCAAAGTGTGCCACCTCCCTCCCCTATACCCTCCCTGTTTCTGCCTCCCCACAGGCTGAAAAGCAATACAGCCAGGTGACCCTGAACTGAAGTACCTCTGAATCCATGAGCCAAAGCAAATCTTTCCTCTTCTAGTTGTCGGGTATTTTGTGATGAGACAGACAATTGACACAGGCTTCCATCCCAGGAGCAGATGGCTTGGGCAGTCCTCCCACCCCCACCCCAATACTTTTGTCTACTAGCAGGCAACACTGTGCAGACTTTCTAAATTCTTTGAACAGGTGAAATTTCTCCCATCTTAGGCACAGGGTTGAAATGACAGTAGGAGATAACCAGCAAATAAAAGAAAACTTTCTGGACCCTATAGTTCAAAGAATGAAGGTATCCTAGGGCCCAGAGAAGAGCAGGCCTATTCTTGGGCAACACCCAAACATAGCTTCCACGAGTTTTTCTGTGATCACAAAGCCCCCTGCTAAGATGCCCTGGCATGAAGCTATGCATGCTCCCTTCAATCAAATAATACCAGACACTCCATTTTCACAACGAAGCTTGAAACCAGTCAAGCACTTTGTTTATTAAAAAAAAAGTCTAATGGTAAAGTATATATTTTCTACATGCTACAGTTAGTTGTTCACCCCCCTCACATTTATATTCATGTTTTGTGTTAAAAGGAATCAAAAGGCGCCACCGGAATCTGTCATTTTTCCAAGAGGGTACAAGAAGTGCCGAGATGTCCAGGGGTCCCCAGTGTATCCTATAAGCAGATACAAGCTGATGCAACAATGTTGTCCAGAGCCCACCATTCCCAAGGGATGGAAGAAATGGCTGAGTTACTTGGCGGCTCCCTGAAGCAGAGCACATGGCCTGCAGCTAAGGTGTCATCATCACAGTTAGTGCCACTCTTCCAAGAGGAGAGCTGCTGCTAGTAATTACAGGGTACAAAGGCATTAACAGGTGCACACAGGGGTAAACTCTGGACGTCTTCGTTGCATTAGGATTGCTTAGTATTGCTACTATTGCTGTAGTAGGCCTGCTGGAAGCACCTTCTGTTTTAATGTAGCAAGCTGTGAAAGCAAAGGCCACCGGCTATGGCACCATGTCTGGTCTTTTCAAGGACAAAAGAGGTTAAGCTCCTTATATCTAGAGCTCAAAAGGTTTCCTTTGGAGTAGAGAACAGACAAGGAGAGGGAGATAGAATGCTGAAATGTGATGAAGGGACTGATCCCTCAGCAAGATAGCACCAGACCAGACGTCACCTTGTCCAACTGGACGTCAGCGTGTGGCAAGGATGCTCAGAAGGCAGCCCAGCCGGTGAGGAGTAGGGAAGCCATTTCCTCCCTCACTTTAACTCTGCAGTTCTGCTTGGGACCCTCACTGGCTGGCAGTCCAGCTCTTGACCCAAGTGAGGGGCAATTCCTCCAAAGCAGTCCAAGGCAGGTGCAGACTTCAATGCTAGCCAATTTCCCACTCACTGAGGCCAGAATCTGATGACCTCAGGTAGTCTTTGGTTTCTGTATGGTTTGGCTGTCCACAGTACACACAGAAGTGCTGAAGGATGGGTGTGGACAACTAGTAAGGGAACCAACAGTGCCACCCAGAGTTGGTTGGCAGGTGTCCACTGTTACAGTCCAAAGAGAAGGGCAAGGCCTCCTAGAGGACAGTCTACTCTGACACTTAAGAGACTTGGCACAATGGGAGGGTAGGGAGCCAGGCTGTGTTTCAGTAATGGTACTCCAACTCGGGGGCTTCCACACTTTACCAATGAATAACACTCCCAGCCCGTTCTTGGTGAGGTTAAGTTGTCAGCTATTTGAAGGCAGGAACAATTTCTGTTTTGTTCTTCAGTACTGGGTACTTGGTCATAAACACTAGAGTATTTGTCCAGTCCAAGGCTCTTCTGAAGCCGTGGGCAGATTTGGCACCTGTCCTTTAACGTGGCATGTGGGCTTTCCCACGTTCTACCTGGTAATGGGATTTCCAGTGGACTCAGAAAATTGTTAAAGAGCAAGAACTTTGCCTTAGAAATCAATTCTGTGGGGCAGCCTTGTGGCATGGGTTTAAAATGACTATAGAAAGCAAGGCATGAGCTCTAGAATTTCCTAGGAGGGTAGTGACATTAAAAGTGGTTTAATCGGGAACTCAGTTCTCCCCAACATACGCCCACCAAATGGCAAGGAATGATTCTAAGGCAAAAATTTGAGCAAAGGCCTATTTTATCAAGTGCTGGCCCTGACATTCAGATATCCTGAGCATCTGGTGGCTCTACAACATGCTATACATTTGCCTGCAGATGAAAGATAAAGTAGTCATCACAAGGCAGTGAGCAGGGGTGAGCACAGAAGAGGCTACCTCTACCTCCAGCCACTCTTTCAGCTGGCTTTGGCCTGTGACCTACTGAAAAGTCTCACCGAGGGGCAGAGTGTGACACCTAAACGCACCTCATGCCCTGCAAAGCCTACGTACATTGCACTGCTGATAGTAGCAGAAAATAATGGACACACAGGAGAAAATCACCTGGGTTTGAGTCCCAGTGTGGCCACTATCTGGATAAAGATGGGCATGTGACTTCCCTTACTGCTCTCAATTTCTCATTACATATCAGGCGCAATGTTATTCACCCCAGAAGGCTGTCATGGGGATTAAAGTGGGAGCATGTCTAAGTGCCTTGGCCTGCTCCACTGCTTAGTATGGGCCTTGTAACAATGGTACAGGACCTCTTCCACGGCCCTGACTCCAGGGAGTTTTATGCTCCAGCAATCACTCCTAGACTAGTAGCCTTGGTTCTGGATGTTGTAAACTTAAGTTGCTAGGCAACAACAGCAAGGAGAGTCACTGGCCTTTAAGACCTAGTACTTCCAGTTACCTAGTCCTAGGGTCATCAGTGTGACTGCAGCAAAGCACAGCGAGCAAGAATGCAGCTTCTGTATCTATAGTTCACATTAGCACAGTAATGGTAGTAGAAAAAATTTTTTTTTCCATTTGCAGGGAAATGTCTATCCACAGGAAATCAGAGAAGGTCCACTCCCACCTGGCTGACCTGGCAGAAGGAGGTGAGGTGGAAGATGTGCCTTCAGCAGTGCTGGCAGACACTACTCACAGCTTGTGACACCAGGGATGGAGCCCTCACACTCGGGTCTACCCAGCACCACCATATAGTAGGCGTGCACACAATACTTAAACAAGTCACTGAAAGTCAAAATCAAATAGAACCTACATAAAACCCAAGTAGCTTTGTCCCTTGAAAGTTAATCAAACCCTGCACACGTTTCACAAAGAGTGTTTATGCCTAAGTGATCAAAAATTGATGAAAATTATACTATGGGGCCTCCTTCCAGGTAGGGGGATCTTGAAGAGGTGGGTCTCCCTCTCCCAGGTTCCTTCTTCCCAACGCCACTTTCCTCCAAGGTCCTGGGCATGGGTCAAGGTACAAGAAGCATCTCAGGCTTGACCCAAACTCTGGAGGTATAGGCCTTACAGGCTGAGCAAGAAGCAAAGTACTAGAGTTGCTATAGTGGGCCAGAGGAATCTCTTGTGCAAGCAGCCAGTCTATGGCCTGTAGTAGGGACTGGGGGTAGGGTGTACATAGAGGGCTTTTTAGTCTTTGGCACTGCAGGTGGATGTTAAGAAACCCCAGGCAAGCTGGCTTTGTGGTGCTAAAAGCATCATAGCAGATGAGCACTGTGAATGGGAGATCCCTGAGGCAGGCAGCACAGAGTGGGATCGGATTCCCTCCTCTTCTGCAGGGTCAGTGGGATGAAGGGCTTCTAATCTCATCTCCTGGCAGCTAATTCACAGGTACAGATTTTGGCCTGAGAGCTAGAGCCTTGGGTCCTGATTCTAGCTCTTTAGATTTCCCTTAAGTGTATCTGCCAAAAGGGTGAACGGGTTGCGATAGGATTCTCTCAGGGAGAGCGCACACAGAGACAACTCACCTAGACAGCCAGAAGAGAGTATAAGGCTCTAGGAGGGAGGTACAGGAATCTACCTGGCTCCCTTGGGTGGGTGACTCCTTACTGGGATAGTGCTTGCTATGCTTAATTTGGCAGAGATCCAGTTGCTGGTCCTTGAGCCAACACAGCTTTGTACTATCTCCTAGGGAATACCAGCATGGGGACAGGGAACAACTGCTATGATCTTAGGGCTTCCCCTGCCCTAGAGAAGCAGTTGTTGAAGCTCCAAGGCAGACCTCAATATATGCCACAGGGACTGAGAAGAAAGATGATGTGGGAGCAGCTAGTGCCCCCTGTACATCCAGGGAAGCTACACAGCCATCTGCTCCCAAGACCCAGTCAGCTTCCAACACTGCCCTGAGAGTTTGCCTCTTATAGGGGAAAGAGCTCGGCATTCAGATTCTCTTTCCTCCTCTTCCCAGCTATTGTGTGCATGAAGCCGAGTTCCCTCATTGATAAAATGGGTACAATATTAAAAGGGAGGGTGGTTGTGAGGGTTAAAACACAAACACACACTGCCAAGTATGCATCTACTAACTACTCAGCCAAGGGATGTTCATGAGGGGTGCGCCTTCCAAAAGGCCCCTCATCCAAACAGACTTGGAGATTTTTGTTTCAGGTAGACAAAGACAAAGAACGAAATGGCCCAAATGGGAGTAGGAATTGTCATCTAGCAGCCTAGAGCAACTAGAGCCTGCATCATGGAAATGTCATATGCTGGGGGCTGGAGCCACCCCTTCAGAGCAGTCAGAGTCCCAAGGCAGAAGACAGCAGGCAGGATGGCCAAGTGAACTTCCAGCCCCACTCTTGGGGAAGCTGCATTCAGTTGAGCCTCAGAAGCTGGAGGACTCAAGGTCTTGGGAAGAGGATACTTTCCTGGGGCCTGGCAACAGAGCTGACTTGTACAGGACACTGTTCTTCATCAACAGTGAAAAAAGCCACTGGCTTTTAGATCCATGAAGGAGTTAGAGCAAGTTGTTGCACACTGGTAAGGCTGCCACTTACCATGTCTTGTCTGAGCAGTACAAGACCCTGTCTGGAGCTGTTCCACGAGGCAGGTCTAAATCTGGAGGCCTGAAAGTGTCATTGTCCTGTTGCTGGGTGGCAATGCCAATAAGCCAGGAGGAGGAGTTCTCTTAAGGCAGGGACACTGAGGTGGATTTCTATCCAGCAAGGGAGGTGGTTTCGGAGCTCTAGGAACGCTTTGATGGGAGGCACCAACCCCAGAGCTGCTGACATCCCAGGGAGGGAAGAAAGTAGCACTCCAGTAGCTTCCTTCTTTGAAACTACATGGAGACTGATAAATTAGGATACACATTAAATACACAGGGAAAGCCAGCAGGGACCAGCAGGACTTTCCGTCAGGGAGGCAGGACGCTATGGCTTCTTCCTGAGATAGTTGGAAGGAATCCAGCCTTCCCAGGAAGGGGCCCCGCTAAGGACCTGGCAGAACCACCAGCCGCTGCTGTTCTTTTCCCGGACTTCAAATACTGTCCCTTCCTGGAAGCTGCTGGTATCTTCATCTCCTTCAAAATTGGCTACAGCCACATACAAAGAGTCCTTCGGGCCATCGGCACTGGGGAAGGAGGCTGCGGCCGCTTTCTCCTTATTCTCTCCCATCTTGCTGGCTGCCCACGGCCCCGGCCCACCTTTGCCTCGCATGTCATCTTGGCCCCCAGAAGAACTGGAGTGAAAAGGTTTGGCTTTGGGAGGGATGAGCAGGGCACGGCCAGGGGCAGGGACCACCCTGCTTTCATTGGCTTCATATGGTGGCCCTCTGACCTCTTGGAGCGGCTTGGATGATGAGGTTTTCTTAGGTGGTGGTGGTCTTCTGGGTGGGACCACAGGTCTCTGCTGGGTAGGGTCCTGGAGAGGGATGGGCACATTTTTAGGTCCAGCCTCTGTGGTCTTGGCTGGTCTTGGAGGGGGTCTGCAGGATGTCTCCTTTGGGCCAAGCCCATCCTGCCTGCCAGCCCTGTCCTGGGCCCAGCCAGGCCCCTCCCCTGGCAGGAAACTTCGGCTGAAGGCCATGTCTTGGCCCCCAACAGCCTGGTGGCTCTCCCCATCCATCAAGGACTTCTCCTGGGACTTGGCAGGTCTAAGCTTACTTCTGAGGTGACAGATGTCTACTTGTTCTTCGCCCTGAGGTGGCTCTGTCCGGGGAGATGGAGTTGGTTTTGGCCTAACATGAGGTTTAGACTTCAAGAATGGATTCTGGGGAATGGCATCTGGCTTATCCTCCGGAGCCTCAGTTTTGGATTTGGAGATGGGCCGGAGATTGGGCTTCTTCACTTCCTTGGCTGATACTTTGTGACCACATTCCAGTCCCATGTCATTTTTGAGTTGGAACAATTTACTTTTGTCAGGTTTGGACTCGGGCCTCCTGCTGTCCCGGGCTGGGGGTACATGCTTAGTTGGAATCATTGGCACAATCATGCCAGGAGGCTTGGCTGGAGAGCCCCGGAGCTGCTCCATCCGCTGTCGCTCCCTCTCCAGCAGCTCTCCTTCTGACTTGATGATGGATTCTTTTCTCGGAGGGAGGCTGGGCTTCTCCTCCAGGTCAGGGTCTGAGATCTCCTCATAGCCTGCTGATGCAGACATGTCTGAGGATGCCTTTCTCAGGGCCTCCTTCCCACCCTTCCAGTCTTTGGACCATGACATCCCTGAGTCCATGGCACCATGTGGTGTGTTGGGCAGGGGCCGGGAGGGACCCACGGTCTCACTGCCTGTATTGTTTTCCATTGCTGCTGAATCTCTGAGCCGGAGCTGGGTCACCTCCTGGGGCAGGGGAGCCAGGAAGTTGGGTCTTGAGGCATTGCTGGTCTTCTTGTACTTGTCAATGAAGGTTGCTGGAGCCCACCCTTCCTTATCGTCAATCTGAATGTACCACCAGCCACTCAAGTTCTTCTCAATCACCTGGGAGGAGGACAGGAGAAAACACTTAGTAGGACTGGTGCCAGAACCAGTGGATCAGAAAGGTCTAGAACTCACATGCAACAGGAGCACTAGGGGCTGTGCCTCTGTGCTCTACAGTCTCCAACAAGTTCACAGCGGACTATCTTGGGGGAAAGGGGGACACTGCTGCGTATTACATTTTACATAGCTGAAAATGCCTGTCCAACTTTGTCTATTTTTTAAAAGACAGGGTCTTACTAAACTTCCAAGGTGGCTCAAACTCTTGGGTTCATGTAATCCTTCTGTCTCAGCCTCCTGAGAGACAGAAACTACAGCTGTGTGCCACTGCTCCTGGTGCATTCTTACTCAATTTTGGGTTCTTCCAGCAATTGTCCTTTGAGATACAGACTTGGGCACAGCTCGCTAATTTGACAGGCGGCCCTGGGAAGTACAAGCAAGGAAGCAGAAGAAGTGAGAAGGGAAGAGAAGAGACCAATTATGAGCAAGCTATTGCTCTGGGTCTACTGGGGTTGAAACTGTCAAGTGTGCTTCAGAAGAAAACATAGACAGTGTCTCAGAAGGAGTCTTCCACAGGCAGGGCATTTAACTATCAATGGCCAACAGTGCCCTATCAGGGCATTAGCCCTTTCCCTGCTGGGAAGCAGGCATGATCAGCCTTCAGGAACCTGTGTGTAGCTGGAAGTCAACTCAGGTCGGGGCACTGGCACCATCTCATGCAATTCTAAAGAAAGACAAGGCAAAAGCTATGGAAAGCCGACAAGACCCTCGGTCCTGGCTGCTTTGGTTGCCCTCCAGATGAAGTAGCTAGCTAGAGTTTATAGACACCATGGAATGTGAAACGTGTCTATTTAAACATGGGAATCACATTTAGCCCAATGTTTACAAAAGGGGACATGAGGCTGGTTGAGTGGAACAGGTTTTCATTTCTTATTTCTACTCATCCTCCTGGCTCCACTCCCACTCAATGGCTGGAACTATCCATTGTATCAAAATCTTGCTTCATGTCTCTTTTCAGCCCAGTATTATAAGGCTGAATCCATGGGGTGAAAGGAACACAAGCTGCAGGTTACAGACTGAGCAATGTCCCCTCCAAATTGGCATACCGAAGCATTGGCCCCCAGTATTTCCAAATGTCATCGTATCTGAATGGGACTTTAAAGAGGTAGTAAGGTTAAGGGGGGTCATAATGGTAGACTCTAATCCAGTATGACTGGTATCTTTATACAAGGAGATGTGATCAAGATGGAGACACAACAAGAAGGTGGCTATCTGAAAGAAGAGTCCTCAGGAAAAACCAAATCTACACACACCTTCATTTTTGAACAGGGTCTCACTATGTAATCCAGAGTGGCCTTGAACTCATATTAAACCTCCTGCCTCAGCCTACCAAGTGCTGGGATTATAGGCATGTGCCACCACACTCAGCCCAACACCTTGATCTTGACTTCAAGCCTCCAGAATTTTGAGAAAATAAATCATTGTTGTTTAATTCACCCTAACTGTGGTGTTTTGTTATGGTAGCTGCAGCAAACAAATGCATTGTATTTCCCCTATAGGTTCTGTACATTGATCTGATTAATGTTTATAACCTTCCTGTGAGATAGGGATTATTGTCCTGCTCTACATGCAGATCAGGTCTAAGGAGAGCTGAGGAACTGGCAGAGTCATGCAGGAAGTTAACGGTGGAGGAGAGAATCAAAGGTAAGCAGGTGGTCTTCAGCACTGCCAACCCTGCTGCTTGTGTGCAAGACTTGTTTGGGGCAGAGCCATGTCTGCAGAGAGGTCTGCTGAAGGAGGCTGCAGGCACAGTCTGCTGCTCGGATACTCTGTGGCCTGGCTGGTAAAGGACTGCTGCAGGTGTAGCACCAGGAAGCTGGGCTCTAGGGTTCCCCACGTGCTGCCTCAATGGCCCTGAGCGAGTTACATGCCTCAGATTGCAACCACAGATGTGGATGATAAGAACACATACTTGCAAGATTTCACTGATGATCACAAGAGCTAATGCATGCAGCAGCATTTGGCAAATATAATCTATTATTAAAGTCAGGTGGAGATCACCAAGAAAAGCAGGATGCACTGGACTGGCAGCACAGGGAGATCACCATCCGCTAACACTAGGCAGCTCTGCTAGCAAAGGTGACAGGACACACAGTCATCACCAGCACATCTACAAATTCAAAGTCATGTACACGAAGGAATGAAAACGGCAATAATCAGTGTAATTTTATCATTGAGGATTTGTTAAGCTTACACTCATTGCAAAGGACTGTGGGCAAACCTCTGGGCATTTGTGTACTTAGTCATGCCATGTGAGAGCTCTGTGTACTAAGGGGCCAAGAACTACGGCAAATAAAAGCAAATGCAAGACCACAAAACTGAGGGATAAAAAGAACCTTGGCTTTTAAACCATAGAGATCTGAGTTTGAATTCCAGATCCAAACTTAATAGCTTTGTAATCCTGGGCAACTACCAAAACAATTTGACCCAAAAACAGAAGTGGTGGCAAAATTCTACTTTTGTTTGCATCGGGTGACAAGCACAACTGTGGCTATCTTTCCTACACATACACAAACACGGCCACCTTTTCCAAAATCATAGAACAAATTAAGTTCATGAACAGAGGCACCACTGCAATTTCTCCCACCTTTCTGAGTCTCAAATACCTCATCTATAACATAAATGATACTGATAAATGAGCTAATTATATTGAGCTCTCAGGATTTCTGGGAAGGTCAATTATCAGTTAGCTGAGGACCTGGCACAGAAGAGGTACCTTCATCATCAACATCACCACTGCCACCACCACTGTCATCTCCTAAAAACATATCTTAAAGGTAAGAAGTCCAGACAAGAAAATAAGGTGTGCCTGGTGGCCTGATGGTGAGGAGGCTGTCCCTCCATTCATGAGTTCCTAAGACTAAGATGATGTTGCAATGAACCAGGAAGGGAAAGCTGAGAAGGGGAAAACAGAGCATATGGAATTTATTAGAAGAAAGGAACACATGATTAAGCCAGAAACTTCAGTTGGCAACTATTTGCTTTATTAAGTCCCTCTGGTCCCTACAGGCGGAGCCTCTGCTAACATCAGGGGACTGTAAAGCAAAGAAAGTAAAGAAACTGTAAAGACAAGAAAGTCAGGCATGTGAGATTTTCACTGGATCAGCCATAGCAAAAAACTTGAGAGGAAGGCCAGAGAGAAGCAAGGGCAATGGTTCTGAGGGAAGTGTCAGTGGGCCCAGAGGGGGCCTCCTTAACACCTCCAGAAAATGCCAAGGACTCCTGCAGTCCCTGTGGTCTACTGTGTCTGCTTACATTTCAGCATACTGTCCATGACATCCTGAGGGGCCAGAGCAGACTTCTGAACATTCCGAGCCAGAAAATGGTAGTACATACTGGCAAGTGTTCATTTTGCCAGCATGGTCAAACAATGATGTCTATTAGCAGAAGCTGCTGGAAACTCACTGTCAAAAGCTGTTTTGTTTTTTCTTATGCTGTAAGGGATGGGATCTGAGCCTTTGTATGTTATACAAGAGCTCTACCACTGAACTATACCCCTGAGGCCCTCAAGGCTGCAATTGTTTCTCTCTAGTATTAGGAATTGAACCCAGGGAGCACTGAGCTACATCACTAGGCCTTTTTATTATTTTGCAACAGGGTCACACTAAGTTGTTCAGGCTCATCTGAAACTTGTGATCTTCCTACCTCAGCTTCCTGAGCAGCTGGTATTATAGGTGTGTGCTACTGGGCCTAGCTAAGGCTGTGACTTAAATAAGAAGCTTTTTCCAGCTCTCTGGGTAGAAGCCCCTTTATAACACCCAATTTGGACTTCTGGTTTTAAGACTGGAGACTGAGAAAACAGCAGTATTCTCTTTCTGCAGCAACTCTAGGGAAAGAAAGAAATGAATCAAAGCCAGCCTCAGGAGGAGGGAGAACAGAAGCTGGCAGGCCAGGAACTGTGAGGAATCACACCATTTCTGGTATAGGTGCTGCAGCCCAGAACTGCTTGCTGTGAGGAGTTTTCATGCAAAAGACGGGAGACTCCAGGATGCCAGAGCTTAGGGAAGGAGTAGCAGGGGCACAGACAGGTGAGTAACTGGTTAACGGCAGAAGCAGCATGATGGCCAACCCTCTCTTTACCCATTCTGGTAAGGCAGGCCAAGTGGAGTAGGGCATTGTTTATTGGTAGAAACAATTAATTTGCAGCGCTGGGTTACAGACATATGACACTACTCCGTGGCTGGCTCAGAACTGCTGCAACTGGTACTTAGGCCAAAGAGAACTGACCAATTCCTCATATATACTTCCAGGGTCTGTTTGACTATCTGAGGCCCTATCCTGTATCATGGAAAGAACTGAAATAAGCACCAACAGCATTACAAAGAATTGACAACTGAGGAAAGAGAAATAATAAATAATAGGTTTATGAGTTAAGAAACATGCTATCCTTAGGAAAACACAGGAGGACGTCAAGTTCATGAAAGAAAAAGTGAAATAAGAACAAGTAATTATGGAAAAGAATAAAAAAGAGCTCTTGGAAATATAAATTATAATTGATGAAATAAAATAAACAACAGAACAAACAGCTGAAAAGCAAACTAATGAACTCAAAGAACACAATGTTTCAAGAATGCAGCACAAAGGCCAGGTGCCACGCACTCTGGAAAGCTGAGGCAGAAGGATAGAAAGTTTAAGTCTATGTGAGAACCCCAGTGACTTAGTGCGTGTCTGCCTCAAAATGAAAAATAAGGCATGGGATTATACCTCAGCTGAGGGGTGAAGGTCCTGAGTTCAATTCCTACTACAAAGCAAACAAATAAGCAGCACAAAAGGATGAAGACAGATAATAAAAGAATAGTTAATCAACATTAGTAGACACTGGAAAACAGAGCCAGGAGTTTCTCTTTCAATTTAATTATAGTTCCAGAAGGAAAGTCCAAGAAGAGTAAAGAGAGTCAATATTTATAGAAGCAAAGTGAGGGCCAGAGGTTTAGCCTGTGATAGAGCATAAGGTCCAGGGTTCTAGCCCCAGTGCTGATAAAGAATGAAAAAAAGCAAAAGTGGGGAATTTTCTAGGACAACCTCCTAAGTCCTTAGACTGTAAAGCCCCACACCCTGTTAAGCAGGATAAAAATAAACCACTTCATGCTCAGGTATACAGTAGTGAAATTTCACTCTTTTAAAGATAATAATTATTCCTGAGGGGATCTGAGAAATGACATACTCTGAATAAGGATCACACTGACAGCAGTGCCACCAGCAAACTAGATGATGGGAGAAGAGAATGAAAACAAAGCAAAATCTAAAAAAAAAAAAAAAAAAAAAAAAAAAAAAAAAAAAAAAAAAAAAAAAAAAAAAAAAAAAAAAAAAAAAAAAAAAAAAAAAAAAAAAAAAAAAAAAAAAAAAAAAAAAAAAAAAAAAAAAAAAAAAGGAACAATAGATTCAAAGTGCTGAGGAAAGATTAAACTTGGTATTCAAAACTCAATCACTGAAGAGGGGAAAATAATTTTCACACTGCCAAGAAACTATAGAAGTGGGTGCTCTCCTTATTTAAGGACACACAGTTAAATATGAACCCATGGAAACCAATGCAAGGGAAGAAAGGGAAAGCAATGCCACTCAGGGCAGGCTGCCCAAAGAAGGTAGGGATTTGGAGTTAGGTTTTGCTAGGCCAAATTCAATTCAGGAAGCAGCCTTGAAGGTCTTCTACGAGTATGCAAGTAGAGTTGCTGGGTTAAAGGAAGGTCATTCCTGCCAGAGAGGAGGAGAGGTGAGGAAGGGCCAGCTTGGCCAGTGGGGCTCTGGAAAGCAGTGGAAATAAGGCTAAGGGGCAGCAGTGGGAAGCTCAGCTCTTGAACACATAAAGGAAATATGGGTTTCTCATCAAATTGGGAGGTGCAGTTTGAATATCCCAAACCTTAAAACCTAAAATGCTTCATCTGAAATCAGAACTTTCTAAGTGCCAAATGAGGCCAGAAATAGAAAATTCTACATTTTCAGTTATTAATGACAAAATAGATGATGAGAACAGGGTTTGATAAGTGTGAACTGTTACGGTTCTCATTTACATCTTGTTAGAAGACAGATAGATCACAAAAGAAACCTCCAAGCCAGGGAAGCTACACGAACATGAGTTTGCACTGAGACCTGACACGTGAAGCAGGGGTTAGACACAAAGGGTAGCAGCTGGGATGGGGCGGGGTGTCTTCCTATAGCACTCTACTTGAGCAGCTCCTGTCCTCAGGAGTCCATAACACGATGGGATGAGCTTATTAAGCCAACAAATGTTCAGCAAGAATCTATAAGCCAGGCTTGGTGCTAGGCATACTCCTGTGAAAAACACAGACAAAATTCCTAACCTAAAAAGTTTATGTTTTAGATGGACAATAAACCACCCACCTGCATATCCAACCATGTACCTACCCAACCAACAACTTAATGAAGACCCTGAAGCTGGAGTTTGATGCTCTGGGAAGCCAGAGGAAAAAGAAAGTAAGTACTAATTGCAAAGGTAACTGTGAAAGGCACCCTGAAGTAGTGACAGGAGGCCCACTGAGCTGGGCCTTACAAACAGCTGGACTCTTGCCGTGACAAAAAACCTGCCAGAGAGTGGATCTGAATCTGACACTAGAACCTTGAAGCACGCATTCCATCACCAGCTCTACAAATAAGAACCTCTGGGCATACAGCCATTGTACCTTTATTTGTCTGTGTTTCCTTATTCACAGAATGAGACAGTACATTGATGCTGCCAAGTAGAGCTGAAAGGTGGGGGTGTGGGATTGTAAAGGAGGAACAGTTTTAGGACCCAGGGACTTCTGGATTCAGCAGTGGGAAGGTGAGGTGGGCCAAAGGCTGAGGTAAAATTCTGGAATCTTCACTGGAGCTACTGGGACTGTGGAGCAAAGAGGCCACAGGCCTCATGCTGCTGAGCCACCTTTCTTACTCTTGGAAAAAACTCTGTTACCTTGTTTGTTTTTGGTCTTTTTTCATTTTATTGATTTTTTGGTTGAACTGTTTTTTACAGGAGGTTTTATTCTTTTTTTGGTGCCAAGGACCGAACCTAGGGCTTCCAGCTCGCTAAGCAAGCATTCTACCACTGAACCAAATCCCAGACCTCTCTTGGAAAAAACTCTGAATGAAGCAATTTATGAGAAACTTTCTTGAAAAAGGAAGGCCTGCTGCTATCACATGCATCTGAGCAAGCACCAGGTCTGAGGGCAGATCTACTACACCTGCGTCACGGTAAGGCTGATGGTGGTTTCTTCCCAGACAGCGTGTGCACATCAGCACATAGAGCAGGTGTTTACATTTAAAAGCATGCTTTGAGACGCTATGTGTTCACTTGCTCAAGTCCTGCCTTTGCACCAGTCTCCTTCCCGCCACTGTCTGCTTTCTTCCATGCTTTCACAGTCAATCTCTGTGAGTTCCTTACAACCACTGTTTGCACCTCTTCACTTCTCATTCTCTTCTGTTTCCCTTGAGGTTTGGTTGATTTTCCCACCTCTTCAATGGAATGCTCTTGCCAAGTGACCAGTGACTTCCTTCCTGTATTGTGAATGCACCTTTACAGGCAGTGGCACTGTGATTGCTCCTGCCTCTGCTTAACGCTCCACTGCCACCTGCTTTCCCCCTACTCTGACTCCTGTCCAGAACATCCTTCACCTGCCTGACCATCCAATGCCAGTGTCTCACAGATTCCTTCCCAGCCCTGTCATTTTCTCCTCCTTCTTCCTGGTTTAATCCATCTATTTGCCACCAATAGGGTGACCTTTCAACTTCAGACAGCCACATGTCCAGCAGCAGCACTGCCTGGCTGTTCCTCAGGCAGCTCTGCTTCCTCACGCCTAACACCAGCCTCGTGGTCTTCTCCAAACCTTACCCCTACCCAATATTGCTGAGGTAACATTTTAAATATCCCTGACACTTTGATATGTTAGGCATTTAACAAGGGTGCATAATGCATAATGATGTGGGGTATATTCATCTATAACAGGTTAAGACACCACTCAGAATCGTCCCAAATTCTCTCCCTGCAGCTACTGAGGCAAATAATAGCAAAGTCAAAACACAAAAGGATTTTTTTTTTTGTGAGACATCAAGATGGCTTAATGCTCCTGGAAGCAGAGTCAGAGGAGAGTCCATGGGCTCTGAGGACACTGTGGCCAGAGGATGCCAACCTGACCTTCTGAGTACCATGTACAGGAAGCTTAGGTCAGATACAGTAGGGGCTGGTGCCACCAGCAATGTAGGGGAAGGGGAAAGAGGGAAAGGAAGGGAAAGGAGGGATGGGGAAAAACAACCCGAAGGATGTGTTCTAAGGTGGATGGGTCAGTGGTACCCATGGTCCTATGCTTTCACACACATTGAAACTGCATTCTTTAGAAGACAGGGGAGGGGATAAGACTCGGCTTGTGCATGCCAGCTAAGTGCTCTTCAGGGTCAAGAAAAAGCATCTTGCACACATCTCTACAGTCCATGAATACCCTTGGTACCTACGGGGGACTGGTTCTAGAACCCCACAGATACCAAAATCCATGGATGCTTAAGTCCCTAGTGTAAAATGGTGCCATATTTATATATAACCTACATACATCCTATTACTTTAAATCACTTCTGACTTACTTACACTGCAGTACCTAACACAATGTAAATGCTATGTAAATAGTTGCTATATCTGGTATACTCAGTATAGGGCTTTTTCACAAATATCTTCTATCTGTGGTTAGTTGGTTCTCCAGATGCATAACCCATAGGCACAGAGGGCAGACTGTATTTGTTGTGGAAAGAAACACAGTAAATTTGTCTCCCCAGATGGTAGGCAGAGTCTGGACCGCCATACACATGACACAGTGGAGGTGGGGTACCCCCGACTGGCTCACCTGCTCTGCACATGGGCTCAACAGCCACCTTCTCCAAAGGTTTCTAACTCCCAGTCCCTGTGGCTATATCATTGCTTACAGGCTTTCTTCTTCCTCTTCCTTTTATCATAAACTAATTAATTAGGTATAGGGTCTCACTGTGCAGCTCAGACTCATAGTGATCGTCCTGTCTCAGCCTTCCCAGTGCTGAGATTATAGGTGTGCACCATCACACCTGGTTTCGGTGACTGGCTCGGAGTGTGGCTGGCATGGCATGTGGTATCAGGGATTAAACTCTGGTCCTTGCACTTGCCAGGCAGGTGCTTAGGTCACCAAGCTATCTCCCTGGCCCCAGGCTTTCTTGAGAGAATGAGAAACACCTAAAAGCTTTAACCTTATGAAAACAGCAAAGAAAAATGCAAGAGGAGCAAGGATTTACTTTGAGCTTAATCTTGTGATCAGAGCAGATGTGCAGAGGGAATAGGAAGAAAAGAAGCGAGATGGGAGGCAGGAGGTGATCAAAAAAAAAAAAAAAGGAATACAACCCAATTTCAAAGAACCACATAGTGTACAATTCCACTTATATCCCAAGTCCCAAGGGGACAAATCTAGAGGGGCACAAGTGTTGGGAACAGGGTTGAGGGGAAATGGAAGAGGACTGCTAGTAGGTTGGGGTTTCTTTTTGTTCTGGAATTAGATACCTGTACTGGTTGTGCAACTCTGTGAATATAAGAAACTACTGAATTATTTTGCACTTCAAATTGATAAAATCACTTGTTATGTGAATTATATCTCAATAAAGCTGTTAACTTCTCCACACCCTAGCTTTCAAATGCAGTAAGTAGATGAGAGGAGGAGAGAGGCCATGCCTGTCATCAGGAATGACGAGCAGACAGGGAGAGCAGGCACACGTACCTCAACCTTCAGGCCCGCCTGGAAGCTGATGCCATCTGGGATGGTGGTCTGGAACTCGGCGATGGTGTAATACTCTTCTTCTACCTGCGGCGGGACGGGAGGCTTCGGCAGGTTGAGACCGCGAGGCTGAGATAATGAAAACCAGGGCTAACCATTACCCGGATGTGAGCCAGGGGACTGTGGCATACAATCACCATAGAGAGGGTGCTGGTGGACCTATTTAGATTCTAACAGTGAAAAATAAAGAGGACCTGACTATCACCTTCTAGAAAACATTTCACTGGCCTTTCCACTTTAGAGATGATGAGAAACACAGGATATCTGACTGAATTTTGAAACTAGAGGGTAGGATTTTAGTCTGAATTTAAGGAGCAGTTGGGGCTGTGGAAATATCACAAATTTGCAAGTCACATCCATCTGACTGGAAATACAGATAATGGCTATGACCTCCACTGGAGAGCTCATTTTTATCTCCTGTAGAATGGGTACAGTAATAGTATCAATCTGGTGTGCTCCCTACAAGTAGGGTTTTTTAAAAAAAAAGTTTTTGAGGGGCTGGGGAGATAGCTCAGTAGAATAAGTGCTTGCCTGGCAAGCACAAGGGCCCGAGTTCAATCCCTGGTTCTGGAAAAAAAAAGTTTTTGAGACAGGGTCTCCTTGCATAGTTTATGCTGACCTTGAGCTCACTATGTAGCCCAGATGCCTCAGCCTCCTGAGTGCTGAGATTATAGGTATGTGCCACAAGTATTTTCTGTAAGTATTTAATAAGTTAATGTGGTACACCTGGTATACTGCACGGTACCTAACAGGCACTCAATAAATAGACAAAACACACACACACACACACACACACACACACACACACACCCCAAAAAAAAGGAGAAGGAGAAAGAGAAAGAGGAGGAGGAAGAGGAGCAGGAAGAGGAGGAGGAGGAGGAAGAGGAGGAAGAGGAGGAAGAGGAGGAGGAGGAGGAGGAGAAGAGGAGGAGGACAAGGAGGACGAAGAGGAGGAGGAGGAGGAGGAGGAGGAAGAGAAAAAAAAATCCTTTTTTTCCAAGAAGAGGCTGAGAAATTTTTTTTGAAGTGGTTGGGACCAAAGTGTTTGGATTTTACATAGCTGCATATCCATAGTGAGCCATCTTGGGAATGGGTTCCAAGTTTAAACATGAAATTCATTTGTAGCTCATATATATGTATCATGCAACTTACCAGTTGAGATCAAG
>PVKN010008903.1:0-24466 GCA_004027915.1 Capromys pilorides | reverse complement strand
TTTCTACTGTGTGCATACAATAACATGTCAAGCAATGGTGATAATTCTAACATTTTTACTAGTTCCAATAATATGATATATAGGTAAATGGAGGCAGTCAAAAGACAGTTATTCTAAGATGTGACAGAGATGAAAGGAAGATGCACAAACAACAAAGCAGAGAGCATGAGGAGTTGGGGTAGAGTAGATTTCAGTGAATGCTTTGCGTAGTGGAATCTCTGTGGAGGGAAGAGGTTGGCAGGGAAGGTCGTAATGCACAGGCAGAGTGAAGCACAGTGAGTAGTAGGTACTGAGAAGCACTCAGTGGGGGTGTACTACTGGGCCGTCAGGTGGACCACAGGGTGTTGGGATGTGGTGGAGCAGAAGCCAAGAGCCAGATTAAGAAGGCCTTTACGTGTCCTTCAGGTGACACTAGATTTTTATTAATGCCCTTTGGATGCCATTGAATTTCTTACTCAGATAAAATATTATAGGTTTATTCAAAACTTTTCTTACACTGAATATGCAAAATACAAACTTCTAAAAGTGCTCATTTCTTTACTTTGTGGTTAACAAGCACACAAAGTAGAAGTTTGCTTAAGTTTATAGTACATACTTATTAAGCAAGGCACTATGTAGAAAAAAAAAATTTGTCCTGCTTAAGCTTGGGAATGCTGTGTCTGAAACCACTTTGCATAATAGACTGCATGAAAATATTACAGAAGTAAATCAGGTGTGTTACATAACTTAGGTTATAAATGTAGGTCAGAAGGCAAAAATAGGGTTTCCTTGTAAAAGCTTGCAGCAGTTTGAGAAGAACTTTGGCTTTCTCATTTGGTACCTTCAGAACCAAGACTCATCAAGCACCGTCATGTAGGTGATTAAAACACATTTTCTGTACCTGAATTTCTTCCTCTTATTAACATAATGGCTTTTAGAAGGCAAAGAGAATACAAGATGATTTTATACTTGCATTGCATCGAAGCACAATTGAACAGCATCTTGGTTTTCGCACCCTTCTCACTTAGGGAGCTAATTGATGTGGTGCTGTCCAAAGCCCAGTCTCTTCCTTGGTACTTTGTAAGTCTGCGTATGTCCAATTCAGACTGGAATTGGAATGATGCCACAAACTCTGTCTTTCTTTGTCTTTTGGATTTTTCCTTTCTCCTGATTATCTATTCAAAAGCTGCCTGTCTGGGATTGTAGGGCTTGCCTGCTGGGCTGCTCCCCTCACGGGAGGCACTCAGTTCTTAACCTGGGAGTAAAAATGGATAGATGCAGGTGATTTTTCAATCCTGGATGAGGGGGGGATTGAGAACATATCCTGAGGTAGGAAGACCTAATCAAGGAGGCAGCTTATCGTAGTTGGGGCACTGAGTAAGAGCAAGGCAACAGTTACAAGGCTTATTCAAGCAAGAGGAGAGCAAATGGCTTTCATGCTGGCAAAGAGGGTAAGCTGGGGGATGTAGGTACAAGAAAAGAGCAATGTCAGGGTCTAGATATTTTCTGTTCCTTATAACAGTTGCAGTTTCTATTAAAATTTTCAGTTTTACCTAACTTTTTTTTAAAACTTTTTTAACCCCCAGGAAGAACCTAAGAAAGTCCGCTTTGATTATGACTTATTCCTACATCTTGAAGGCCACCCCCCAGTGAACCATCTCCGCTGCGAGAAACTGACTTTCAACAACCCCACAGAGGACTTCAGAAGAAAGTTGCTGAAGGCAGGAGGGGTACGTGGCACTCTCAGAAAAAGCTTTCTATGCAAAAAGGAAACAAAAGTGTAATATCATCTCGGGAGAGATACAAGAGATGTGGCACCTTTAGTGGTTTAGCTGTAGACTCATGATTTGAAGAGAACAGGTAGGAAAACAATAATAATTTAAAATAGATACGTGCTTGTTTTAAATTATACTGTTGAGCAGAGTATCCCTAAGGTCTATGTACTTCATTTATTTTGACAAAAGGTCGTAACAAACAATAAACCTCCCTCAGTTAAGAAAAGAGTAATATCTGAAGTTTGTTTTATTAGGTTATAAAAGCTTTAAGGAAAAGTTAAAGGATACATTTAAAATATTAGGAAAGAGTTATTCCCCAAATTGTCTTAGTGATAAAATTAATAGAAAAGGTATGCTCATTCATTACATATTTGAGTTTTAATAAACATTTTTCTTTGAATTGTATGTAGGTACAATTTAGGTTTCTCTTTTAGGATAATAGTAAATATTGAGATAAATGTATTCTAAGTTCTTTCCTTGTGATTTGGCTAGATTGAAAGTTTCTTTCGTATAAATGCCTAAGATGTTTTCTGCCAGCTGCATCAGCTGTACACACACCACTCATTGATCAGAATCTCCTTTAGAGTAGGCTTCTCTGGGTCCCTCATCTCTATTAGAGTGAACTTCTTTTATTATTTTGAAATGTCATTTACTCCAGGATCCTACTCACTTAAATTTTTGTTTTCTTGGAAAATTTTATCATTTTTTGCATCTAGGAAATTACCATTTTCTATAAGCCTAGCCTGTAACTTACGAAGATGTGTCATCATTCAACTCTTGTTTATAGAAAAGCTTAGGTTTCATGTGGCAGATATTTTCCCCTTAGAGTTGTAAACTTTAGGTGTCTCAAGAAAAGCATGTGTAATTGCATGAACTCCGTTTCTAAAACCTGTTTTGCTAGGCTCTTGTCCTCTCAGCTGAACCGCTCATGTGAATTTGAAGCTTTGCAAGTCCTTACTATATTTCATTTCTCATTGTGCTCTATTCTAGTAGATTACAGGTTGAACAAATATATGTGGGTATCGTGGTTTGTGTCTGGTTGTCCCCCCCAAAGCCTCATGCAGTCATGGGTGATCGATTCCTGATCCACTGCTAGGACTGTTAGTGTGAGTGCTGCAGCCTCCGTGGCGAGGACAGCTGGAGTGCAACACAAGGAAGGAAGAGAGGCCTGCTGGCTGCTGCGGCCACTGCTCCTTCTTTTGCTCTTTGCTGTTCTTCCATTGCCAGGAACTGCTGCTCTCAGCTAATCTAGGATGGACTGAAACCTTCACCAACTGTGAGCTAAATAAACCTTTTCTTCCCTAATTTTAGTTGTTGATTAATTTGTTCCAGCAAAGAAGAGTTACTGAGACAGTGGGTTAGCTGTAGAAATGAATTACCACTTGGAGTAATAAAGACGTGCATCTTCATGATGAAATGGGCTTTTATAAGACTCATTTTAAAATAAACATACATTTATTAAGGAATATGTTTACAAGAGAACCCTACTTTTTTCCTTTAATAGTTACAAGAACACAGGGCTGATGCCCTTATGGCTGTACCTTTAGCAATGTCCTGGTCCACTTTAATTCCTAATTACCTTCATTATTTTCTTTTTATGAGGGTGACATTTTACGGTTCTGGTTTTCCTCTAGGATATAATGTTGGGTAGGTAATTGGACTGTATGAATTATGGGACTTGAGTATATCAAGCTTCTTATAAAGGTTACAGGGAAAGTAAATATGACATAAGAACTTGTTTATCCCTTGAGTGCCCAAAGGTTGCTGTGAACTGTAACAAATGTTAGAAGTTGTTGTTAATATGGGGAAGTGTAGAGACATCCTGATAAAGTCTCATCCATGTTTGGTCCTTTACCCCATTGCGTCTTTGTCTCATAGTGAGCCTCCTTGACTTCTAGTTTTCCTTCTTTGTGTCATTTAAAGTGCTATTTGAAGCACAGATATTACCCTGTCACATGGTTATTGTTAATTGGTAACTTTAAGATGAAGTGTGACACACCCAAAGTTTATCTATCTATCTATCTATCTATCTTTCTTTCTTTCTTTCTTTCTTTCTTTTTCTTTCTTTATTGTACAACAGTGCAGTTCTAGTCAATTTTGCAGTGAAATAAAAATTCCAAAATTTAGTTGTAATCATAGTAGTACCATAGCTTCTGTTTCATATGGGAAGATTAAAGTTACCTTGTATGTGTGTAAACAATGAATAGACTAGTAAAGATTTTTTTGACTTACCTAAATGTTTGAGTTATTACCACTATTCTGGTTTTAATTTGGCCATAGTGTTACTAACTTTTGATCCATTTTGATTTTGCCAAAACTCTTCTGTTTATGACGGTGTGTCTTCAGATAAATTTTTACTTTTGGAGGGATGTTCTTATACCTCAATTTGTTACATGTGCATCATTAGATATATCCATTGTACCTTTTAAGAGAAAAGGAACCCTTTCTCATATGTACCTGGGTGTAGTCATGTATCTGGAGAGACAGGTGGAGTAAACTTGATGTTGGTCTTGTTAAAGAGACTTGGTTCTCTCTCTCTCTTGCACTTTTTCTTTTATTCATTAATTTATTTATTGTATTTTTTAGTGTAGGGTCTATGAGGTCTCACTGCACAGGTCAGACTCCTAGTCATACTGCTGTTTTCAGCCTCCCAAGTGTTGGGATTATAGGTGTGTACTACCACACCCAGTTGCCATCTCAGGGTGCCCCAGGGAGTGGGGCCTGCACATCTTGGCTTGGCATGCCATGTGGGAGATAGAACCCTGGTCCCTGCATCTGCCTTAGCAGGTGCTCTAGTCCACTGAGCTATCTGGCAGCCTTCACTTTTACTTTTAAACCAAAACCACATAGCACTGTTAAGAGTTGAAATTGGTATTCTGGCTATTTGAAAGGTTGTTTTTAGAGCTGGTAGCATCTTGGGGAAACATGCTTTTTAGCACTTAGAAGAAAATAATTCCAAGGGACTTCTTGCTAGAAGAATTTTAAAGAATTGTAGTTCTTTTTTTCCCCCCTACTTTTCTTCCTTGAGTAATTTTTCCTCAATATACTATTTTTTTTTTTTATTGTCAAAGAAATCTTGGTGTACTTTCCCCTTGCAAGAAATGTACCTTGTGCTCATATATTGAATAGCTTTCCAATGCTGAGAACTTTTCTTTTAAAGGACTAAAAAGAAAAAAAAAAACTATGGGGCAGGTACATTTGGATTTAAGTGTCTCATCCCCCACCCCCCCCCAAGATTATTGAAATGCAGTAGTATTTTTTCACAAGGCTCTAGAGCGAGCTTGCTTTCCTGCTTGCTTGCTTGCTTGCTTGCTTGCTTGCTTGCTTGCTTGCTTGCTTTCTTTCTTTCTTTCCTAGGGAAAGGTCTACAGGGTATTCAGGATCTTACTACTAGATCCGACTGGTAGTGATCCGCCTGTTTACAGCCTCCCAAGAGCTGGGATTACAGGCTGGCGTGCTACCATGCCCAATCTCAATTGCGGTCTCAGTGAGCCCTGTGCCTTCAATCTGCTGAGCTGTTTGGCTTGCCAAGTGTTTTTTTTTTTGGCTGGCTCTGGAAGGTTGGGTCTCATGCTCCATGTGGAAGTGGGGATAGAACTGCGGTCCTGGCTCCTGAGTGACTTTGCTAAATATGTGCTTTAATCAGCTGAGCTACCTGGCAAGCCTCCTAGTTTCCTGTAAATTAGAGATATCATTGGAATTTGCTGGGGAAATTTTGATTTGGTTTATAGCCTAACCCACGTCAAACCCTAAAAACATAGACAAAAAACACAGAAGATCAGGGAGATCATGGAGTGGAAGGGAACAACCTGAGAGCTATTTTCAAAAATTATTATATTAATGAAATCATTGATCCATTAATGTTTATTGCATTTTTGCTGTTCATATTATGAAGATTTCCTTTATTTTGAGGTGTTATTTTACTTTTGGACTTTAAAGGGCTCGGTTTACTGCCCATACCATGTGCGGTATGGGCAGTGAACTTTCCAGGATAAGACTTGGTGTCATGTCTGTGTCTCTTGAGTTTCAGGCAGAAGTCTTAGGCATAGCCCACACCGTGAAGAGAAGCAGCTCTTCCTTGCACTGAGGAATTTCTGTGTATTTACAATTTTTGAAAAGAATGTGCTGATTATTCCCTTGTGATCAATGATCCTCAAAGTGCTCTCTGATATTAGGATTAATGCATTTGTGGTTACAGTAGACGACTTGCTCTCTGTTCTCTTGCTACCTTCTTTGTAGGTGATACACAGTCATTTGAGAAATGATGCGGAAATTATTTAGTATCCATTACTCCAAGACATCAAAATGAATGAGCTTTTCTTGTAGGTATTTTGGGAAGCAAAGATACAAATGATCTTTGTGTCATACTGTAGGTCATGTAATGAAAACTGATTACTAACCTGTCTCTCACTTTCAAATTAAGAAACAATATGATGTAATTGGTCAAATCTTGAGATTTGTCAGATATAAAAAAAGCTTATCTCTATTATCATCTACATGGGTTGTCCCCTTTTTGAATCTCCTGTTAGTTAGCTACATAATGGCTTTCGTATTACTTTCTTCAGCATGCATGTGTAACCACAAAATGTGTAGGGCACATTTTGCCCAATATTTTTTTAAAAGATACACAGATGCTTTCTACATGTTTAAGTGCTTGATGTAAGTAGTTAAACAAAGTCTGTTATTTAGTGCCAGTTATTCGTCCTTGCTTTAAGAAACGTATGGGATTTTTCTTTATGGAATTTCTTATATTCTAGGTGTTTTTATTTTGTTTGTATAAAGAGTAATTTCAGGTCTGTTTGGAATATTTTAAGATGCAAGTTTTCATTAGAAAAATTAATAATTTTTCCCATTGTTCTTAATTCTAAGTTTCTGTTAGAGTAATGCTCTTTGTGGTTCCATCCTTGTGCTGCTCACTGCTGGAGAAAAGCACTCACGGGAAGCATCTTTTGAAGTAGCATTCTCCTGCTTCCCATGCTACCCCCTTATCTTCTGCAAATTGTGGTCTATTTTGCTTTTTTGTTGTTGTCGCTGCCTTTCTTTATGGGGTGGTTGTAGAGTGGTTAAACTTCACTTCTGTTCTTTTTCCCTTCTCCTTCCCACTCCTTCCTCCCTTCTTCGCTTCTTGCTTTACTCCTGCCCTTTTTCCTTTTCTCCTTCTTTCTCAGTTTAACGTGGCAAAGTCTAAACATGTTGTTCAGTCTATTTCTGAATGGTTGGTAAGCAGTTAATTTTAAGGACTGAAAATTAAAACTAACCATAGCAGTTGTTACAGCCAGGGTTTCTATAGGCAGAAGTCCAATTCTGTTCAGACACCACCTGTTTCAAGAGGACATTTCAGACGTCCATTTGGCAAGACTTATTGGAGAAGATGGGGTACATGCTTTCTGTCTGTAGTAAGTCTGTGGCATAATGCAGCCCTGTTTCACAGAGTGGCAGTTACATTCATATATGATCTGCTTTTGCATGACATAATTTGGAATTTTTTCTGGGACTCTTTATTTTGAAGGGATATTCAGGGCCACAGTGGGCCTCCAATAGAGGTTTTGGTTATTAAAGGGCCAAAGAGATTTTTTGATAAGGAGCTTTCACTGGTGGACTGTGAAGCCCTCTGAATGTGACATTATATTGTAAGGAACTAGAATGAATTTTTGCAGGCTAGATTTAATACCTTCTTCGTAGAAGAACTCAGGACACATTTAATTGTTCAACTGTACAAATCACCCTTTTTTTCATGCTCAAATTGATGGTTGTGACTGTATGAATACACAATAGAAAATTAATACTTGGTAAGTCTTCTACCAGGCCGCTGGTAATAGCACACAGAATAAGCATGTGTGTAATTCTTGTTGCACCTGGATGAGTGTGTCTGTGGGATAAATTCCTAGGAGTAGAACTGTGGTTCTTAGGCAAAGGGAATTTAAATTTTAGCAGACACAAATTTCCTGCTGAAGCATTCTTACTGCTGTGCGCTCACACAGCCATCTGTGAGTGCCTGGCCTGGCTGTGGCTTGCTGGATGGCCTGCAGCTCGCCCTGTACTGGCCCCGTCTGCTGAGTGCTGGTGGAGTCTCATCTGCGACTCACGTTCTCTGAGTGATGACGGGCAGCTTTTCATGTGCTTGGAAGGATGTTTTCATTTCCTCTCAAAGACCACATTTTAATGTGCTTTAAATTGGAAATATTCTAGACATTTCAGTTTTAACTCAAATTTATGGGTACACTTCCCCCATACTTAGATTTGGAAAGGTTACAAAAAGATGCGGAAGCCTCTTTAACCAAGGTCTGTGTTCTCAAGCTTTCTTTGGTGTGTAACAAATTATGCTCTGAGGAACTGATTTGTCAAGACTTTGGCTTCTAAAAATATGAGTGGCTTTTGTGGCCAACTCAGTTTGACAGTGGCCAGAGATGGAAATTTAGCTGGCTGCTTGTTTTTAAAGTGACTCAATGCAGATGATACAGAGATTGTTGGAGTGGCTGTCACTGGGCAGCTTCATTAGTGTTCTTTTTGGGGTGTGTGTAAGTGTGCTTTATTGTCATATTCTGATATATATTATTGTGTAATTGCCTCAGAAGAGAGTGGTTGCTGCTGCTTTTTATTGGCTTTGGTAAAATGTATTTATTTAAATAAATGTGAGCTCAAGTGGGCTTTCTTAATTAGTGGTGGTTTCACAGAATTTAATTTTCTGTCATGTTAGGCATTATCTTTCCCTTTTTATAGATTTGGCTGTTCTTTCTCCCATCTCTGACAAATGAAATCATGAAAGTAGAACATGTCCATAAATGAGAAATAGAGTGTCATAAAGTTTTAAACTGTCGTTCAAAGCTACAATGTTGAATATTTTTCCTTCAGAGAATGCATCGTCATGGTATTTTAAAAGTTATTTATGTGATTAAACAAACCCTAGTGGTTTTATGGTGTAATATCTTCTGAAAATCATACAAGTTGATTGTGAGATTGTTATAGACTTTGGGAAATATATGCCCCCAAATATCTGGGGTGTAAAACAATTTTCTTGCCTTTATTCCTTCCTTCTCAACTACCTGTTTACTTTTTGATGAGAAAAAAAAGTATTTTTCACTGCATTCAAAGTTCAAGTACTCTGCAGAAACTGAGTCAAGGCTAAAGGAAAAAGAGGTGACACAGTTAAGTAGATCATCCTAGAAAGTGTGATAAGGAAATTTGTATTAAATGCCTGACCCTCAGTCTTATAGGATGTGCAGCATTTCTTTCATGAGACTTCCAAGAAGAAGCAGTTTAGCTGGCCATATGTAAGAAGCTGTTAATGTGGAAGTGTTAGTTTGGTCTTCAAAGAACTACAGAAGGCTGCGGTGTCTGAAAGAAGGCTAGTCGCCAGCCCTGTCTGTGCTGCTACCCAGTGCACTGCAAGCCAAGAAGATGAACTGTGTCCTGCAAAGGGCAAAGAAATCGAAGGATGTGAATCGTGGAGAATTTTTAAATTTAAAAAAGCTTTTTATTTAGAACATAAAAATATTAAAACTGATACCTGTGAACTCAGTTTCTCCCTTCTTTTTCTTTTTTCTTTTAATTATGGCCGGCTTAGCATGCCCCGGGGTTGGGGCTTGCGCAGCCTGTGGCGCCGGGTCTAAAACTCGGTCCCTGCAGTTGCCTGTGCTTTCCTGAGCAGGTGCTTTAGACTGCTGAACCGTCTCACCCGCCCGGTTCCTCCCTTCTTGGCTCACATGATTCGTGTGTCCTTGCGTAAGGAGTTTGCTTGATACGATGACGTTGGTGTGCGTATGTCCTTGCTGGTAAGGAGGCTGCTTGTGAGAGGAGCTGCCTGTCCTGCTTGGCCCCGTCTTACGTCTGTGAGGGACCACGCTCTGCAGTGTTGTGGGGTGAGGACCAGAGGAGAAGGGAAGGGGAAGGAAGCTTGCCGTTCACATTGGTTTTTTTTCCAAAAAATTATCAGAAGAATGGACAATTATCAGTATATGAAGGTAGCAGTTTAAAAAATGTCTACAGCTCTTAAAACAAACATTTATAGTACATTTCCAGGAGATGAGGCTAGGTGGTAGGTGGTTTAAAATAATAATCTTATTTAAAAAAAATATTCATTTATTTGGTGTAGGGTCTCCACAACTTGGACTCATTGTGGTCCTCCTTTCTCAACCTCCCCAGTGCTTTGATTACAGGCATGCATCACCATGCCTGGCTGTGGTTACTGGGGTTCCAGGGCTGGCATGACATGCGGTAGCCTGCCAAGCTATCTCTGCAACCCCTAAAATAAATAACTTTATTAACACAAGGAACACAGTTGTGGTGTAATAGGAAGGGCATTTGTTTTGGTATGTGAAAGTACAGATTCAGTCCTTTGATCTATTGCTTATTTATCTTGGAGCTTAGATTTACATCCAAACTAAGATTGATGTAAATCTTTTTACGTGAGATTATTAAATAAAAAACGTGCACAATTAAGCAGTCAACAAATAATGGTTATATTTATTGATGTGGCCTCTTGTTTCTGTAGGTTTATCATAATTTGGGTTAAATTGTACATGAACTTTGCTATTTTGAGTTTATTTGCTAATTTTAGAAGACATAGACTATATAGAAAGAGCAAAAGAGAAGAAAGTAAATCATGATAATCTCCCCTGTGACTTTACCTTCTGTCTGTATTCTACAGGGTATTAGTGTATAGGTAAGATGCCACTGAATGTTTACATTGTACACTTAAGTTTGGAAGCATAAATTGCAAAAGTTTAAAATCATATGACCTTATTTTTTGAAAACATGCCATCACATTTTAAAGGATTGATGTCAAAATTTTGAAACACAAGAATTTTCCAACAGTAAATTCTGTGGTTTTGTTTTTTAATTTCCCATTTTGGATGTTTCTGAAAATTATTGTGCTTGATTTAAGGACTATAGTAATTTTAAGAATAAAAGAACAGTTTTTGCAACATATCTAAGATTTTCCCTTAGTGGTTCTGATAAGAATTATGGTAATCTACTCTGTGTGTGTGTGTGTGTGTGTGTGTGTGTGTGTGTGTGTGTGAATGAATGGATGATAATAGTTATTTAGGAAGATAGGCATTTTAATATAGTTTATATAGCTGCTTTTTGTCAGTGTTACTCACTAACCCCATTATAGGACAGTTAGGAAGCCTGTGGTAAGTGTGAAAATGTTCAAGATAAGGGTTATTAATGGAAAGATTGAGTAAAACCAGGTGTGGTGTCATACACTTGTAATTTCATCAATCAGGAGGCTAGGAGGTTAAGGCAGGAGTCACAGAATTCAAGGCCAGCCTGGGCTACATAGTGAGTTAGGGCCAGCCTGGACGTCTTACCCATAAAACAACAAATTGATTCATTCAACTACAGTTAGAGTAAAATAGGGATAAAATTTAGAGGGCTCTGCAAATTTTAGTCTTACCACAAACTCTTAGTGACTAAAGTTAAGGATGTGTGTGGGTAATACAGACAGAAATCTACTCATATGATGTCTGTGATATATATATATATATATATATATATATATATATATATATATATATACCTATATATATATATGTGTATATATATATGTGTATGTGTATGTGTATGTATATGTATATGTATATATATGTATTTGGTTGTTGCAGGGCCTCACCACGCAGTTTGGACTTGTGGTGATCCTCCTACTCTCAGCCGCCCCAGCCCTGGGATTAGGCCTGCCATTCTACCTGCATTCTGGCTGGCATGGCATGTGATGCTGAGGATTGAACTGCAGTCCCTGTGCTTACATAAGCTTGCCTAAGCAGGTGCTTTAGTGTGCTAAGCTATCTGAATGACCTACATGGCATCTTTGGGGAAATGAAAAATATTTCCGTCTGCCATCAGCTTGTGAGGGCCCAGCTGTGGCCAGTCTCGATCCCATTTGTTGGGTATCCATATGCAGGGTACCCTCATGGGGTAACCTTTGGCACTATGGATAGGTCCAAAGGTGATTTTCTTGTTAAAATGAAAATACTTTGTCTAAGATAGTCTAGACAATACTGTCTTGGGGAAATAATAAAATTTCTTCTTTCTTCTTAGTATTTAAATTTTGAATAGGTACATATTTTAAAGGTGTAGTTTGGCCTCTTGTCCTTCTACTCTGGTTTATGCTTTCAGCTTATGACACTGTTGTCTGACATCCACAGAGATCTATAAAGCTTTGGCTTAAGTACAGAGAGCAAGAGAAGTTTTGGTAAGATCATTGCATTAACCAGAGATTCAGATGTAGTGATTGTTAGACTAGGCTCTTTGAAAGAACAAAGCTGTTAAGACTGAGGTTGTAGAATAATATGCCTTTTGATATAGGGAGTTTCACACAAAGGGTAGCAGCACATTTGTAAAGATTGAATAAAGTACGATTTTCTTTTGTGTTAGGTTTTTTTTTTTTTTAATGGAAGGAAAGGTTTATTTAGCTCACAGTTACTGGATGTTTCGGTCCATACTCGACTGGCTCCAAGGCTGAGCGGAACAAGGCAAAGACCATCCATTTCATGGCAGGACGACAAATGGCGACAGAGGCAACTGACCAACCAGGGCAACAGAGAGAGAGTCTGTTTCTCTGTCTCTCTTATAATACATTCAGGCTCTCTGCCTCAGGCCACACCCATAGTCCCAGCAGTGCTAAAACACATAATCCCAGTGGCTCATGAGTTAGTCTCAACATTCTGCCAATGGACTTCCAAAGTCTCATGCACATCCCTTTGTACAAAAGACATTTTAGTCCATCTCGAAGAGTTGCCAAAGTCCCAACAGATTCAGCATTGCGCAAAGTCTAAGTTCCAAGTCTCCTCCAAGATCCAAGGCAAACTCTTCACTGTGAGCTCCTGTTCAAAAGAAAAGTTCAACAATTCAACATTCAAAGGCACATGATAAACATTATTGTTCTAAAAGTTGTAAAAAACAGGGGAATACAAAACAGTGGGACAAACACAAGTCCAAAATCCAGCCAGGAAAATATTAAATCCCATAGTTCCAACTGGAATATCTGAGGCAGTCTGGGCTAAGTTGTGAGCTCCAAAGGCCTTACATGGCTCCACCCCTACAGCACTCTTGGTGGTAATTTCCTTGGCTTCTCTTAGGCGAGCTTTGCTCCTTCTTTGCAGTTTCCCTTAGACGATCCATGTTCCTGGCTTTTCCAAATTTCTGGAGTTCCCACTGAATAGGCTTCTCACTATCTGCTTCACACACTGCCCTCTCAGGGGCACACTGCCTGGCCTCCCAGGTGGAAGCCTTAACCTCATAACTCCTGCATTCTGAATGCACCTAAAACCAATGCCACTGGATGATTCCAAGGTCTGCTGCCAGAGGACAGTAGTAGCCAGGCTTCTTTCTTGGCTGTAGGAGTCAAGTGCCTGGATTGATGAACACTCTGACCCTGATTCCCAGAAACAAATTCTCCATGCTGGTACCATTTTGGAACCTGGTGTAGCCACTACCACCATTCTGGAGCTTGGTGATCTGCAGCTTCTCAGGGCGAAGTCTCTCTCCCTTGTAATTCTGAGGCTGTGAAGGGTGGAGACCTGCCACCTCCTGTGATGCCCTCAGGCCATCTTTTCGATTCTCTGGTTCCTTCCCAGCAATGGAGATACTTTCAGTTCTATGTTTGCTCCACAGCTTTATTAGAGCTTCTTTTCTGGCCAAGCTCACAGTCTGGCTAAAAACTGTGAATAACAACCATGCCACTGGCCCAATAGTTCACTGCTTTGAAATATCTTTTGAAGGATTAATCAGTTCTCCATGCTTAATCTCAGTCTTTGGCAAAGTCTTTGAGCACAAGCAAAATTTAGACAGACTTTTAGCCAAGCCATAGCACAAATCATCTGGAGTCCAACAACCAATGTAGTCCTTCCTCCCAGCAGAAACTTCCCCAACCTGGTCTTTACAGGCAGGCCTCTAGTCTGAGCTCTGACCAAAATCTCCCCTGCAGAATAGCTGAAACTTTTCGAGCTCTTCACAAGTAGATCTCTCCAAACCTTTCCTATCTCCTCCCATAAGCCACTCACGCCCAAGAACTTGTAGTCCACATAGTCAGGTTAGTCATAGCAATGACCGCACTTGTGCAATATGAAATTCTGTCTCAGTTACTCTTCTCATTGCTGGGACAAATACTCACACCCAAAATGAAGGATAGAAGGTTTATTTAGCTCACTGTTATTCGGCTGGCTCCAAGGCTGAATGGAACAGGGCAGAGAGCATCCAGTTCTTGGTGATGGGACAGCAACAAATTGCGACAAGAGGCAACTGACCAACCAGGGCAACAGAGAGCAACGTTTTGTGTTAGTTTTGAATTCTGAATATGTTAGCAAAAAAAGAAGCATCAATGAACTCATCAGGAGTATTATAGAACACTATTAATAACAATACCTTCCTTATGTTTTGGTACTAAGATGCCCTTTATGTGATTTGAGCATTTACACGGGTCTCAGGGCCATTCTGGAGTAACTTGTTTATGTTGAGCCTTCCTTCCCCACCTGTTCCGTTCTCTATCTCTGTCTTTCTCTGTCTGTGTCTCCCTCCCTCCCTTCCTCTCTCCTTCCCTCCTGTGTTACTGGATTTATTTTTCAACTCTTGATAAAGAGGCCCCTATTGTTATCATCACGTTTTGCTCTGAGGATCAGTATTCTTGTTTCTTTCCCTCAATCTTCACTGTTTCCTGAGATAATGTTATCTGAATTCTGTTCTTGCTTCCTTTTTATTTTTGTGAAGAGACTTTTGTGATTTTCTATTATATGTGTGTGTATATACATATATATATTTTATATAGAAGATATATAGATATAATACATGATATAGATGGTATGTATATGACATATACCATATATGGTATAAGTAATATATATATATATATATATATAATAGAAAAATATGTATGTCTCCAATTTTGTATTTTTAAAAATATATTTGGTTGTTATAGGATCTTATTACTCAGTGTGGACTCGTGGTGTTCCTCCTGTTTCAGCGTCCCCAGTGTGGGAGTTATAGATGTGTGCCGTATGCCTGGACTGTGGCTGGCTGACCCCTGGGGACAGGGCTGGGTCAGCATGTGGTCCTGAGAGTCAAACTGCAGTCCTTGCACAGGTGCTTTAGTCTGCTACACTATCTTTCCGTCCCGTTTAATTCTTTTTACTTTCATTTTTAAATTAAAAATAGGTTTGATTGTATCATTCTGGTATGTATGTGTGTATGTATTTGTTTGGTACAGGCCCTTGCTATGTAGCCCAGACTCATAGTGATCCTCCCGTCTCAGCTTCCCCAGCACTGGGATTACAAGCATGTGCTACTGTGCCAAGTTTCCGTGGGCAGCACTGCTGGGGATTGAACCCAGGTCCGTGTGTTTGCCAGACAGGTGCTTAGACTGCCAAGCTATCTCCCCAGCCCTCGTTCATATTTCTGAAGTGAAAGTCCATAGGAAGTTAGCACTGTGTGTGCTTCTGTCCCGCACAGCAATGTAGGATGTGACTGTCCTGTGGATTCTCCTAGGTTAGATGCTGTAGCTTGCCGTTTAGCTTTGCACCTTATTATCAGCACCCGCTTGGCTTAAGATACATAGCGGTTGAGATGGCTTGCTTGCTACATGGCTTTCTATATGCCTATCCTGTTGCTTTATTCAGTGAATGTGGCACGGCATTCAACCCTTTAACTTTGAAACAAACCCTTTGTAGCTTCTTTCAGTCTGTGTGCTCATTTGTAAACTGGGATGCTGTAGCATCTGACAGGATGTCATAGCTGTGAGGAAGGCTGGGGAGGTAGCTCAGTGGCCGTCGCCTGCTGGCAAGTGCAGCGTTTGAGGTTAGTTCCCAGTACCAAAAACAAACAAACAGTTGTGAAGATGTGTTGAGACAGTACATGCAACATGATTAGCACAGTGACTCCTATGTAGAAATAATGTAATCTATAAGCACTTTTATTATTGATGTATTTTGATTCTAGAAGTGGAGAGTAGGTACTGTTTTTGTAGCTGTACATGTAGCCTTGATTCTACAGTTTATAGATGAAGAGATTCTTTTATATAATCAAACTGCCCATTTTTAGGTAAATGAACAGAGCCATCAAAGCTGAAGGTCAGAGTTAACAGATAGCTGAGTCAGGGTTTTCTTTCACTATTCTTGTATGTTTTTTCTGTAGTGTCAGAGAGTAACACCAGCATCTCTTCTCATCTATGTGGGGTCCTATGTACGCCCTTTTTCTGCTTGTTTTCTTTCAGAAATGCAATTTTAAAAAAGATACAGTTAAAAAATAAAATATTTTCCAGGGCTATTTCCCACATTTTTTTAGAGTGAACAGTCAGTCAGTGTCATGTGAGCCCCCTTGATGACCAGATCAGAGAACAGTTTATTGTTAGCATCAGGAGACAACTTTTTCTTTCATTTATAGTTTTGTACGCTCAAACCCATGTGTAGACTCAAATTTCCCATATTTTTCTTGCTTTTTAAAATATGGTTTCCAGGGTGTGATAAAAATACACTGAATATTGAAATATAAAAAGTTACAATAGTAAAAGGCATTTCTCTATTAATCCTCAAAATGCTCCTCCTCTTCAAACATATGTATTATTTTTGCCACTTTCTGAAGCTGTCTGGAGAGTTCTTGTGAGTGCCTTTAGTTATGCTGAGGTAGCTGCCTCAGTCTCCTGAGGTAAATCAAATGTTTACTTTTTGTGGTCATTTTGACTCTGATTGTGATCCAGAGGTTGCAGACTGTCAAAGTCAGAAATTGTATAGTGTCACATGTGGTAAATAAGGCAGATGAGGACCCATGCCAGGGTTTGTTTTTTTTTTAAAACATTAGAATATATAATTTTACTTGTTGATAAAAATCGTAAAACTAGTACTTACATGTGCATTTCCTTTCTCATAAAGAAGTAATAGTAAACTATTACTATTACTAAGGGAAAATTTATGATAAATTCGGACATGTTTTCAGAATTTACAAGTCTAGTATTAAAAGTTTTATAAAATTATACATTTTTATAAACTTGAAAAATCAATAATGATTTTTAGCAGTGCCACGTAAAATAAGCAGCGATTTAATTTCCCCTAACTGTAGCAGGTCCCCAGCCTTACCATGCAGACATTTTGCACACAACTTTCCACATCCAGAGCTTAGACTTGTTTTTCTTGATTTTCAAAGAATTTAGAAATGGGCACTTTACTCACTGACTTCAGATTTAGGGGATGAGAGATCACTGCAGTGATACAGAAAGTTCCATATTGTTCCAAAAAGCAGGGAGTTCCATAGCATCTGGCATTCCACGTGTGGGGCCACCTGTCCTCTGAGCACAAACCGTATGTACTGAAGTAAAACTTGTTTGTTTTCAAGTGTCCCAATACAGGAAATTTCTTTTTAATCTGTCTGCATGAGAATGTGAGAAAGCTGGCAAAATAAATGAGAGAAATAAGATAATACAATGCAGTCCACACCTACATGTCCTTCCTGATGTTGCTGTCAGCTCTGGCTTGTACGTTCAACACTTGGGTTCTGGCATGCACATGCCAGCTATGCAGGCAAAGCCTACGTAAGCCCTTCCTTACCTCCTCCTTCCTCTGAGAGCTCTTCTATTGGTTCTAGTATATGTGACAAGAAGGACTGCTCAGGTACAGCTGGTGAAGCTGACTTGGATTCAAAAGTTTGCCTGCTTAAAGAATTCCCTTTGGGCTCGCTGATGCTGCTCAATGGCTTACTGGCGAACTCTTCAGTCTGCTGCCTCTGAGTGACAGTCAGCTTGTTCGGCTCCTGGAGCTTCTGCCCTAGCTCTTCTATCCTTTTCTTATAGAAAACGTTATGCATTGAGATCGTCTGTCATTGAGGTTTGAAGTTTCTGTATGGCACAGGAGCCGACCCTGCTCTTGCTTGTGCTCCTGATGGAGAGCTTGAACTTGCGCCGTCCACTTGCTTTCCCAGCTGCTGAGCAGCTGCAGCATGTTCTGGACATCCTGGGGGTTCAGGTGGTCTTCTTTAAGCTCATGGGCGTCTTTCAGCGTGCCTGTGTTGGCTTTGATCTGAGTGTTGGACTCCTGGATTTCTGACAACTGATATTCTAGTGCTGAATTCTTGGAAGTTAATTATTTAAACTCCTTCGTAAACATCTCATTGACTTTCTGTTTCATCAACTCGTTTCTCCTTTCCACTTATCAGATAACTTCAGAATGTCCTCCTCTTTTGTTTTCTGCATTTCATGTTCCTTGGAGAACCTGAGTGCGTGGGCGTGCTGGGCAGCCTGCAGCTGAGACCTGGTCGCTGCAGCTGATCCTTCAGCATGTCACCCTCCTTCTGGAGCTTGTCGGTCTGTGCCTTTGCTTATACTCGGTGTGAGAATCTTCAGGGTGGCGGCCTTGAATGTGGCTTTGTAGAAAAGTACGGTTCATAAAGGCCTTGTCCCAAAATTGGCACTGGTAATAACTGGCTTTGGTCTTGATCATCAGCTTCTGGGTGAAGGTCATCTTCTTCCTATGCTTACACTCCCCGTGCTAGGGTTTGTGTTTGACAGAAATTGCCCTAAATGATCAACAAGGAGAGATTAAGAAATACAGAAGACATATTGAGTGGCACTTCTGGCTACTCGGTATGTCTTTTGCGGTAATTTTTAAAAATGGAAACATTCATTATATCTTTTGATCATTCCTCATGTGAAGAAATGATCATTAGAATGTTCCTGCAGTCATTCTTAAGCCGCTGTCAGATTGTCTGCCAAGGACTGGTTAAATGTTCATTTTTGGAGATTAGAGGTAAACAAAATTTTTAGTCGTTTTCTTTTACCCACATTTGAACATCAAGGCCATACATGACTTTGAAAGTGGCTTTCCTTGGCATTAACTAACATATAAAAAAGACTTAATAAAATCAACACATAAGTTTGTAGTCTACCAGGTTTTGAGGACAGAGGTGCAAATAAGTAATGAGGTGATATTTTAATCTTATCTTAGAGTTGACATTTTTCCCTTAGGGTAGGAGAGTCCAGTGGTAATGGCTGGGGCCAGGGAGCTGTGACACAGTATGCTGAGCTCAGTTCTCTGTGACTGAGCTTGGAGAAGCTGCTCTTGCCTCATGGCAGCATCTTTCTTCCTCCTTCACATACACATAACCCAAGATCAGGGTGCGCCAACTGAAAATAATACAGGGATGTGAATCTGAGACAGGTAGTTCAGGCCCTGGAGATCCTAAATGCATTTCAAGTTCTGCAAGACTTTCGGCAGAATATTTCCATTCTGCTGTTCTCTTGCTTTATAATTTGAAGATCATAGACAGAACAGCTGTTCCTTCTGAGATGAATTTTCAGAGGACTTGCTGCAGTCTTGCCCTTCTCCTTATTTTTGTATTGATGCCATTAGCTGTGCAAGTAGCTGTGAGTTATTAATGTGTTTCAAAATGACAAAATAAAATAAAAAGTTCCGCTCTAGAGGGCTTTATTTTTAGACATGTAACTCTTGCCTTATTGATAAAAATACAACTTTTTCGGTAAAAAACGTTAAGAACTTTGTGTGAGTGATACTTAATGCCAAATTCTGGGTATACAGTGAACCAACAAACTTTTACTTTCTGTCATATTCCAACCCTTGGTCAGTTTTCAGGGGTTAATATATCCTCATCTTTTCCAAGTATGAAAATAATGCAGCTCATTTTCTTAGAGAAAAGGCAGGGCAGGCTGAAACAGAAAGCTGAGGGTAGGGGAGGGATAGGAAAAGACCAAACCCCAATCCTTGATCAATTTTAAGAGAAAAATACTCATCTTTTCAAATGACAGTGATGCAGCTCAGTTTCTGAGGAAGGAAAGGGAAGTGGGAGGGGTGACAGGAAATGGGGCAAAAGGAAAGTAAGAAAGGATGGAAAAGAACGTCCTGGCCGTCAGTCCAGGCTAAGTGGATGTGCTTTCAAGTAAAGGAGTAGGGGTGTTTGGGGGTGTGTGCAGCTTTTAGTGAGTTGCCAGAACATTTTTGATTGGATCCTGCCTACTCATCCCATCCCAAGTAGTCTGAGAAACAGCCTGAAAACCAACGATGGATGGCCCCAACAGTGTTTTCTGTTTTGGAAAGCTCATCCTGTTTAAATCTGTTTGTCAAAGTGTGTAAAATTTATTACTTTTGCACATATCTTATAAAGTTGAGCTGATTTTCCCAAGTAAGCCGTAGAGCAGTTGCCACCAAAAACACCTTTGAATTTATATTCCAAGTTAGCAGTCTTTTTCTGCAATGAGGACAGTATATTTTAGTTGAGATACTGTCTGCTTTTGCTTTCTTTATGTGTGGTATAGAACTACACTGTCATTTGGTATTTTTGAGAGCAAATCACTGCCTTCCTCTGTATCAAGAAAATGATTTTAGTTGACAGATTAATTTGTATGAGAAAGTTTGGTCTCTTGGTGGACAAAAGGAAATAGTACAGATAGGGTTGCTCAGTGTGTCCTGGGTTTTTGGAGAGAGTGCCAAGTGGAACGAATTTTCACAAACCTTGGGCACTCTAATTTAGATGCTCTTCCAAGGGTCCTTTAGTCCGTTAGGTATATACAGACTGACGTATCAGGCTATACCAAGTTCCGTTATTTACTTCCTTTATAATTAAAAGCTTTTAGAATGTTCTCATTTTTAAAGGAGTCAAACTGTAGTACAGAGAGCTTTTCTTTCTGGAGCCTTGTAGGTTGCCAGTATGATGCTCTGTTGTCCCCGAATGCACTTGTGCTTATTCCCTACAAACAGGTAAGTTCCCTCGTAGAGCCACACTGTCGCCATCAAAATTGGATTTTAACATAAATGCGATAGTCAGAGCTCGTCCTCAGATCCCAATCCTTGTTGAGGCTTGCTGCACTGATAGTCTTTGTGTGGCAGAGGGTAGCAGTGTGGCCGTCACCTCTCAACCTGCTCCAGTGGGCCTTGGTTCCTGAATCTTTCCTTAGCTTTACCGTTTCGGATAATTCATGCTGATTATTTAACAGGTGCTTCTCCCCATGGGTGTGTGTGGTGTTTCCACCCACCAGACTGCAGTTGTGCATCTTCGGCAGGAGCGTCAGAGGTGCGCTGCTGGGTCCTTCTCGTGGCCCCACAATCTGTGCTTGTGCCTTAGGGAGCCATGGCTGCTGTGGTCACTCAGTCACTCAACTTCAGCATGGCTTCTCCACTGTCAAGTTGCTTTCTTTTCTTTTAGTGATTGGATATTCTATTGGGAAGTACTTTGAGAAAATATAACTATTCCAATATACCTTAAAAATGATTTTTTTATGTTATCCCTGACTCCTAGGTATCTTTTCAAAGGATTATAATCAATCATTCTCAAGATTTTCACACTTGCATTGTCCTCACTCCTCAGGGGTCGCCCCTTTAATCTACTGTGTGTAACCTTTGTCTGTTTACTTTGTGGTAGGGGGGCTTGAGTTGAGCTATGACTCTAGCCTTTTTTTATTTTTTGAGACAAGGTCTCACAGAGTTGCTGACTCTGGCTTGAGCTTGTGAGCCTCCTGGCTCAGCCTCCTAGGGTAATGGAATTCCAGGTGTCGCCACTATGCCTGGCTTCTGTGTCCTTTTACCCCTAATCTGTCTTTCTTGACTCCACACTTCTGTTTCCCATGGGTCTTCCAAGTTCCTGTTGCACTGTCCTTGTCCCAGCCCTATACTGAGCCAGCTCCCCAGGATGCCCCGGCCCCGGCCCTGGCCTCATTGTTCAGGAAAAAGGAAGGCAGAACTTACTTTGATAAATTGACTCTCTTTGCACATGCTGATGTAGTCCTCTTAAGTTGTTTCAACTGGTGTGTTAGTTCTGTGTGGATAAGGACGTAACGTATTAACTATGTTCCTTTACATTAGTATGTGTCTAGTGAAAAAAAAGATTTGACTGTTTTACTTTTTTTTTTTTTTTTTCTGTGTGGTCTTGGGACTGAAACCTGGGTTTCATGCATGCTGGGCAGTACCCTGTTTAAGCCACAGTTCTGAATGGACTGTAATGGCAGTCTGTGTCACCCATGTTTTCCTCTTGGTAATTTTTTACTTTAGGATAGCTTTGTCTTTTCTCTACCCTGAAGAATATGGTGTTTTACACAGAACTAACTCTTACTTTCGAAGACAAAGTAGAAACTCAAGTAATATAAAAGTACTATCTTGGTTAACGCTACCCTGTATTTGCTTCTGCATTGTTGACCAAAAGTCTTTGCAGAGAAAACGCTCCCTTGGAGTTAGCATCTTGTGCTTTTGGTGATAGTAGAGTAATATACAGGGAGAAGTCAGCAATTGCTTCTGTGAGTAGAGATATAATAAACAGTAGAAGAGAAAACCTTTATTCTTGTAATATTATGAAATGATTTAAATATTTAGCAATATCCAATTGCATGTTAATGGCCATGTAGCAACCTCCAGGAGTCTTAGGAAGATGAATGAGATACTATGTGGTGTACTCATAGAGTCCCATAAGTAAATAGCCACTGAGTCTGAACGTGACTTCCATTACTAGGCTCTCACCAGGAACTTAGATGTTTTTCTTAATTTTAATGTGATCAGATTGTTGTGTATTTAATTTTATGCGACATTCTTCTATAACCAAAGCCATATATATATAATTCATGTTCACTAGCTTCAGTGCTATCTCCAAGGTTGAAATTCTGTCTTCTGTTTTATTCAAGCTGCTTTGCCAGCTTTCAGTGGATTTCTTAATGCCCTGGGTATCAGTTTGAATCTATTTCATGTATTCTAGCTCTTTCTTGAATTGTTCACTCAGTGTTTGCATTTTACTATTCCCTTCTATTTTTTATCTGCGTCTTCCGTAGATGTATTGAGCAATTCTTTCGTAATTATTGTCATTTCCGTTTTTGCCCGAGAGATTATTTCTAATGTGATTCCCTCCATAGGCTGATGGAGTTTGTTTCTTTACTTCAGTTGCTATCATCTCTACATGTCAGGTATGTGACTTCCAGGTTCTTCTACGATCTTATCCCCCGGACTTGTTTCAGGAGGGCTAGAGGTCTGAGATTGCCTTTTGTTCCTTCCTTTAGTCATTTTTTGCAGTGATGGTAGATGGGCGGCGTGCAGGTCAGCAAGGGTAGGCTCACCAAAGCTCCTGCTGTGTGGGGTTCAATGTGTTCTGCCTCATTAAAGAGAGGGGGCAAGCCACTGTTCAAGAAGGATCTGATGATATTTAACAAAACCGAAATTGTGCAAGGCTGTCTGAGTGGTGGCTTGGTGCAGGCTAGTGCTCCCCAAGGCTCCTGCAGGTCGCCGTTGTAGTCAGCATTCCATGGTGGTCCTCAGCGCAAGGAGGGAAAGCTGACTCAGCACATTCTGGCCCGGGGTTGGGAGATGGATGGCTGCAGCGTCCCAGACAGTCTTCAGGTTGAGGGGTGATGGCCAGAATCGTGACTCTGATGGGAATGTTCGAGGAGCAGGGCTGGCCTACCCGGTCTCTCTGGCTGTCTTCAGGGCAAGGAGTGGTGGTGAAACTCATCAAACTGTGATGAGAAGAAGCCTGGATTGCAGTCGGGCTAGGGCTGTTTCCTCCATAGTCTTCGTGGCGGGGGTGGCGGGCAGCGTGAATCAGCAGGCTCCGGCCAGGGCGGAGGCTGGCCTGCCGGGTCTCTCAGGCTGCTCAACTCAGCAAACTCCCTACTCTTCATTTTAGAACCAAATTTTTTTTCATTATTTGAATTTCTGAATGTAAATATAATTGGTTTTACATTAGTCTATTAGTAGTACAAGTAAAATACATAAGATTCATAATACAATGTAGGTATCAAGCTTTGTTTTTAACTTTGTGTTTGGTTGCAGTTGCTTAAGGTAACATTAAAACATGTCAGAAATTCTAAGTATTTTTATTGCATACAATATCAGTCACATAGTTTAGTGATTTTCCTTTTTATTTTTCTAATAAAGTCTGTGTCACAGAATTTTTCCTTCTTTGTCACAGGATTTCTGAAGTGTAAGTGGGTATTTCAAATGTAAGAATATATAGAATTACATTGAGGAGATTGAATGTTTATTTTATTTTAAATAATTCATATACATACTTTGAAAGTAGTAACTGCAGTGTATTTAACAAAATCCCAAAGTCCTGTATTCTAATCTTTTCCAATTTCTTCCTGGAAAGAACCTCCTTAACATGTTGCTATGGTCTAAAGTTACAGTCAAAGTTTTCAGATTATTTTTATGTTACGTTTTCTTCATGAAAATCTACCCCACTTTCTCCATCTCTTTTTCTTCTCAGGGTAACACCATTTTAATTTTTTTTGTGGGCGGACATTTATAATTTTCTAGATAACAGATAGTTGTTTTATTTCACCAAATATGGACATCTTTTAATTCTCAACTTTGTAAATGTAAAGTGCCTCAAATTCTTCTTCTGCGCATTTTATTTTCCATGTGTATTATTCAAACACTTTTAAGCTTTTGTCATTAATATTCTATTGTGTAAAAATTTTCCATTGTTTGTGTACAGTAGTAATAGTAATCAAAATAATTTATGTCGTTAGTGGCAGGCATGTTTTGTATATGTTTTATTTTTAATACTGGTTTTCACATATCTCTTTGAAGTGCTTTCAGCATTTTAAAAAAAGATTTTTTTTTCAGAATTTAGAATATTCATCCATACATAATGAGGTACCTTTAGGCATTGGCTAAATGTATCTCATATGCACCTTACACTGTATTTGCGGTAGTTCTGCATTTTACTTCACTTGGTAAACAGGTCAGGCGAGCAGTGTTGCACTGGAGGTATATTGGTGCACAGAAAGCTTGTGTTAGTGT
>PVKN010008902.1:0-24467 GCA_004027915.1 Capromys pilorides | reverse complement strand
GAAAAAGGTATGTAGCTGAAATTTAAAACAAATGGTTTTTCAATACCAAAAGAAACAAGTTGAAAGGTGAGATATGACCTAAGAGGTGTTCTTCCTTAATATCTCTCACTAAAATGCTCTTCAGGAACATCTCATAAATATAACATGAATTACTTTGGTAATACTCAACTGCATCGACCATCTGTGCATAAATGGCTATTTTCTTTTTACAAGTTGAGGAGAAAAAAATCAATGTGAGAAGTGTGATAAATCAGGATACTTTCATGAAAAGGTCATGCAAATAAAATTGCTGATGCACGAGAAACACACACACCAAGAGGCATCTGGTAAAAAAAAAAAAAAATAAAATAAAAAAGTAACTTAAAGTAGAAGGAGTTGGAGAAACCACATTGTGAAGGGGGACACTCAGCCTGAGAGGCCTACATTTAGTCTTAGCAGCTGTGTTTTGGTTTGCAAATCCTTCCAATCTGTTTAATAATAATAATAATAATAATAATAATAATAATAATAATAATAAGACCTTCTGTGGAAAACTGTTGAAAATATGATTGGGGAAAAACCAGGCTGTGTGGTGTGTAAGGGCATACGACACTCTAATCTTGTTTGACAAAATTGCCATTGCTATGTAGTATGTAAGCTCTTATACACAAATGCCACAGATTTTTTTTATCCTTTCTTGCTTTTCTCAATTTCCTAATACTGTGATCTGAAATATACTACTTCCATAGGTTGTGTGTACTACAGTGCTATATGCTGGCGAAGCCTTTCAGATAGCTTTCCCTTCTGACCAAAGAAAAAACAGCAGTATTATACTGTGTTGTTAGCTCTGCTTTGTCCCTGCCAAAAATTTTGCTGTATTGTTAATTAATAGCATTGAGTAGTGATAGGGTTTTAAAAGTTAATCAAGTGAGGAGTGTCATTGGCCCATGAATGTGTTAGTGTAGCTAACGCAAGACTGGGTTAGCTTGCTCTAGAGCAGGTTGGCTCCCCACGCCCCTCCTCTCTTTGCACATGCCCACTTTCCTTCTCTTCACCAGGAGTTAAAACAACCACAAGGACCTCATCAGAAGTGACCATCCAAATTTAGATTTTCCAACCTCAAAAACTAAGAATCAAAATAAGCCTCTTCTCTTTCTAAATCAGTCTGTCTTGTGTATTCTAGCATAGCAAAACAAAACACAGTAAGGCATGGTACAGCTAAACAGAAGTCTACAGTAATGTCAAGCTAACCTTAATCCAAGTTTCAATACAGGCAAGCTGTGGGAACTTGGACAAGTCATTTTGCTTTTCTGAGGTCCAGCTTCTCACTTTCATCACTTGTTTTCTGATGAGGAAATAGATCAAATAACTCGGTCAAACTCTATCTCTAAACAGAAAAACCAGGATCTGACCTCCTAACTCCTGTGTGGCAAACTTGTAGCAAAGTATGATCCTGAATCCTGAGAGTCACCCACCCCTGAATTCACTTTTTACAGTTTCTCATGAAGTGAAATAGATTACTAGAACAAGGACAAATGTCTAAGTATATTACTATATAATGTCCCAAATCTGAGCAAGTAAACTTTATCAGGAGTCTGAAAACATGTTCTTTAAAGGACATTTGGTAAATATTTCAGATTTTATGGGTCATTTGGTCTCTGTTAAAACTTTTCAACTTGGCCACAATAGTATGAAAGTACCCATAGGCAACACAAAAATGAGTAGATGTGGCTAGGTGCCAGTAGAACTTTATTTTTTTATCTTTTTTTCAGGAATCCTAGTTAAAAATAATTTGGACAGATTTTGATAAAATTATTCTTGTTCATTTATTAGATAGAGAACCTACAGTTGCTGAGAAATAAATGATCAGTTTGATGTAGAAGCTACACCATGTGATAGAGAAAATTGCCTGCCTCAAGAAAGGCACTGATGGCAGTGCCATCAGCCTGCAGCTTACAGCCTCTGCGTGACCTTAGCTAGAAACCCAGGACTGTGGGTCTGGGACCCCGTGCACTTGCGGGTGGAAGATGTTCACTGCAGTCTGGAGAAAGAACTTGATTGAAAAAACAGAAGTCAACCACATTTCTCCCATGCTTTATGACTCTTTTACATTAAAGACATTATGTATTCTTTCTTTTTTATACCAATTTCTTCAGTGATCTCAGAATTATAAAACCAACAGATGCTTCTGATTATCACATTATTACTCTTAATTATTAGCTTATTGTTTCATAAAAAGATATAAAGTATCTTTTATATACATTATACTACGTCATGATAAAAATCATTTTGAACGTTTAAAGAAGTTCTTCAAGTAGAATAAAGGCATAGTTTTGGTTCTGAAAAAATCTAAGTTCTTTTGCAGAATTTTTTCATGGAACTTGCAAAGTCCTCTTAATGACTAGCACATAAGCAGAGGATAACATCCAGAGTTTTAGCATTTCTATTAAGGGCTTCTATTACACTTAGACAGATATACAGCTCAAAATCAATGTCTTTAATCACATTAATAAACACTACTGCACACATAAGCAAGGACAAGTGAAGAAAAACTAAAATGTCAAAGCTGAAAAGTATGTGAGGCTTCCTCGTTCAGTGTGTACTCACACAGTGAGGAGGTTCACACGTACACCCAGCAATAAGTTATATTACTGCGCTGCAAGGGTATCTATCTAAAGTCACGAATGCTAAGCCCACAGATGACAAGAGGTCAACTGAAGCGATCCTAAAGCAAGCCTGGCCTGCTAGATCCTCTCAGGAAATACAGAATCAGCCAAACATCCAACTGTGGTTTCAATGAAGACTAACTAGAAGCAGAATAAGCCGGGGGAAAAATTCTCTAATCAGAACTGCTGAAGAGAGGTTGAAGATATGCACTATGGACAGATGACACTGCAGCACCCTCCCAGGACAGCAATAAGAAATGGCTTGTAACGAGGAAAATCAGAGGACTGTGCTCTTAACAGGTAGGGCTAAAATAGGTCCTGGAAGATTTAGTCTTCTACTCCAAAATGTGGTCACTACAGCAATTTCTGAAGGAAAGAGTTGAACTCCTTAGTTACATAGCTCCAAAAACAAATTTTAAAACTGTTCTGAAACTCCTACACTACTAAAACAAACACACTAAAAACTTTTATCTTCTAGTACTTCCAAAATGACTGGAAAATACCACCTGTAATGACTCACCCAAAGAGGGAACTATGCACATACTACAGTATTTAAGACAATGCTAGAATTTTATTACTCTCAGCAGTAACCTAAAAATCTAATTTTGTTTTCAAATTAGAAGTATCTGACCTCCTAAATTTTATCTCCATGGAGTCTCCTCCAGCTCCATGGATTTTTTTTACACTTTCCAAACTTTAAGTAGCTATATATATTTACCACAATATCTTCCCTTAAATAAATATGAACTTAGTAAAGATAGAAACATATATTTTTGTGATACGTAAAATCTTACTACAAACTCAAAGTGAATGCTTATATAAGTAAAAAAATTAATCCTGTATACCAAAATTTTGAATATTGAGAGCTTCCTAAATGCCACCAACTGTGCCTTAGGAATGTATGCAAGTATTTTCCTTAATCCCGTCAACAACCTTCATCCTGTCAATTACCATCAGTAGCACTTCACAGTTAAATAAATTTTTGGTACAGGGCTGGTAATAGTTCTCCACAAAATCACTTACTTCTGAATCTATAGCTAACACTAGACCATGACGCCACCAAGAGGAACATGAAGCATCTGTCACAACAACTTCACATAGTTAACACATGTTCACTGAATGCCAGCCTTGTGTCAGGCACGGGCCTAGGAACACACAAGTGACCAGAGCTGGCACAGTTCTTGCTCTCGTGAAGCTTATAATTCCAGCTGAGTGGGGAGAAAGGCTATAGATAATAGACCCATAGATTTAAAAAGAAATTATTCCTGATGAAATTATAAGAATAAATGTTGGTAAACAAGGGGTGTATTCCACAGAAACTAGACTCATTACTTGGGGAAAAGGTTAGAATGGGAAACAAGAACAATGGTTTTGACAGAGCTCTCAGGAAGGCTTTCTGGATGTAAAACAAGAAGAGGCTTACGGACATAGCTCAGTGGAATAAGTGCTTGCCTGGCAAACCCAAGGTCCTGAGTTCAATCCCTGGTACCACAAAAAAAAAAAAAAAAAAAAAAGAAGAAGAGGAAGAAGAAGAAGAAGAGGAAGAGGAAGAAGAAGAGGAGGAGGAGGAGGAGGAAGAAGAAGAAGCAGCCATGCCGAACATGGAGAAGGCCCATCAAAGCAAGTCCCATAGCAGAAAGAACTTGAAATACTCAAAGACTAAACAGGAGACAAATGGTTAGAGTATAAGCTTTTATAAAGGAATAAGCAATAGCATTCATTTTAACATTTACTGTATCAAAATTTCAATATTCACATCTTAATCTTGCACATCTTTAAAAGAAGGGAGACCTCCATGAGGAATGCTGCACCTGAATATCCAAAAGAAGGACAGGTGCACAGGGCTGGAGATGGCTAAGCATCTCTATGATCGTATTCAGATTTCCAATGAGCATTTACCAATTTGCAGTTATTAATCACAACTAATGCTGCCCAACTTATTCTATTTCTTACCTATACTTAATAGTTTAAAATACGAGTTTCTTTATTTCCCAAAATCCAATAATACTGCCATAGACCACTACTGGAGGTGGCATGATTATTATTACTGTGAAAAAATTATACCTCCTGTCTAACTGCCAGGTAACTTTGTATGGATGTAAAATAGTTTCACACTCCAATAGGCTCATTCATTTTCTTCATATGGACAATGGCTCATCCCTGAAATGAAGACATGGGAGCAAACATCTTTCACCAGCAAACCTTTTCTTTTCTCTCTGCTATATGAGTCATCTATCCCAGTTAGGGACTGGCCTTCTGCTCCGCATCCCAAAAGGAAGATGGCTTACATAGCTGATTCAGAGCCTGTAATAGACTCTCATCCCAGCTGCAGCTATGCGTATATAAGCCAGAAACAACCCTTTGTTGTAGGTAAGGCCTTGAGACATGAATGTTGTTGTACTGCAGCACAACCCAGTGAAAGCTGGTGAAGATACAATTCAATAGATTGAAAAGTAAACATGCAATTTGCTCATTTTTAGTACAAAGCAAATTGGGGATTTTTTTCTAATTTTGAAGATTATATAACCCAGAATTTCCCACATGGTGCTGATCACATATAAGGTTTTCATTGCAATTCTAAACAGATTTCTGTGTTTTTATGTTTCATTTTAAGTGATTAAGCCATTTTTTCATTTTAAAATAAAAGCTTCTATTGCTCATATTATCTCCCATCTCTATCCCTGCCAGCCTGGGCTATGCAGCGATTTGAAGGTCAGTCTAAGCTATGTAATGAGACCCGGCCTCAAAAATAAATGAATAAATAAACAAACAAATTATTTTGATTTAATTATATTTAGTTCTGTATCTGGGAAAAAAAGAACAATCCAATCCAATCTGATTTTACTGAAATCAGATCATGGGCAAACTACATAATGATCTAGTCTAAACAGCTGGAAAAAAAAAATGCAGTCAGAGTCTATGGCATTCATGAATGTAAATATATTTGCACTATATAATTTTAATACTCTGTATTGAACATTCCTATTCTACCTTTAAGCAACTTAAGCCATTGGAAATAGACAAATAAGCAAGTTTTACCCAAGAGAAATAAATACTTACTTATGAGGCAGAGTATATTAACTGTTACGATGTTAAACACAGAAAAGCAAAAAATTAATTCTATCTGGAGACAAAGGAAGTTCTGAGAGAAGAGGTAGTTTTACACTGGGCATAAATAATAGGAAGGATTTTGTTCTGCTGATCCAGCAACAATTACACAGAAGTAGGAAACTACAGAGTAAGCTCACGTGGTGGCAAGAGGATCAACCTAGATTAGTGATTCCAGACCACTGCTTTTCAATTGTAATGTGGGAAAAAAAACATTATCCACCAGGGAATCCAGTTCAAACATAGATTCTGAGTCACTGGGTCTGGCAGTGGGTTAGCAGACTATAATTCTAAGGAATGCAGTATATTTGTGAGACACTCTGACTACTGCAGCTCTAGAGAGGAGACAATAGGAAGACAAAGGAGTCTAGAATGGCACATTGAATGGCACTGGAAACAGAAAGAAGACACTAACTCTAGAGATCAAGAAGAGGAAACATCTTTCAGATACACTGTCAAATAAGAAGAGTGAACGAGAGGTAAAGAAGAAAGACAGACAGTAAGCCTTGTATCTTGGATCCCTCCAGAATCATATTAATAGCAGAAAACTAAGTGGGCAAGACACTTGGAAAGAGAAACATTAAGTTCAGATGGAATTAAATTGAATGGATGAGTAGGGTCATCTAATCTTTTCCACTGTTGTCTGCTAAATTTAGGAAGATTTAATTTCATATCACCCTCTTACTAAAGAAAAAGGACAGCTCAACAGTCATACTTTCCTTTCCTCTCAGAAGATCATCCAGCTCGTGCTAGAACATTTTTGTGATGGAATTTACAACTCCACTTTCATTTAACTTTCAAAGTTAGTTAGAAACACTTCTTTAAATTGCCCTGAAATGTACCCATATATTTTTGATGAAGTCATGCTAGTTTTGCCCTTCAAAATTATAAATATTAAATCCATTAATACAGTCTTTATAAAAGTTGTTAAAAGAATTAATCCAAGTTTTCCCCCCTCCCCCCACCTAAGCCACTTAGATTTTTTCTCATACCTTTTTATAGGCTTTGGCTACCAAAACATATTATCAATGAAATTACTTTATTTTCCTCCACAGGTGTCCAACTGTGTGACAAAGCTCTTGTGACTTCCATGTCATTATAAGATAATACTAATAGAGAACCATGTTAAGCCCAGTTAACATCTCAAGCTTTGATGACAAGCCAACATTCCAAAGAACTGGTAACAAGGCACTGGTATTTGGAGATGAGATATTTCTTTGTATTTCATGCAAAAATCGTGCTCTCCTTTTAAGTTACTGAGGGAAAAATACATCTTCAGAAGTGTCACGGACAGTTCAGTGTACAGTATAATTAATCTGCCATATGATCTGGAAAATATGCTGCAATTCTGCATCATGTTCTTTTCATTTGTGTATGCTGATCTTTCAGGCATTAAAAACTAGGAAAAGTTGGAAGTGGTAGCCTAGCCCTGTGATCCCCACACTCAGGAACCTGAGGTAGGAAGATCATGTGTGTTCCAGACCAGTCTGTGCTATGTGAGAGACCCCATCTCAAAATAAAAATAAAAATTAAGTTAAAAAATAAATAAATAGCAGCAAATTCTGAGTCAGCAACACAAAACTATAATCCAACACTTTGGGAGGCTGAGCAGAAGGATTATAAATTCAAGTCCCCCAGAACAACTTATCAAGACTCTGTCTCAAAACAAAAATAACAAAAGAGCTGGAGATATAGCTCCATGGTTAAGGTATCCCAGTGTTACCAAAAGCAAGCAAACAAACACACAATGAACGTCTGCACATAGAATAGTTTTATGAAAGGCTTCCTCAAACTTAATCAGAAGTTTAATCAATCACATATGCTAAATCAAATAGAGGGGGCTGGGGAGATAGCTCCATGGCACAAGAGCCTGCCTGGCAAGTGCAAGGTCGTCAGTTTGAACCCCGGTCCTGCAAAAAAAAAAAAAAAAAAAAAAAAAAAAAAAAAAAAAAATCAAATAGAGAATTTGATGACTATCTTCTTCATTTAGGAAAAAATATAATGGCATATCATGAAAGAGTGAAATTTCCAATGGCCAGCCCTAATTTTTTTAGTCCTCCCCCCTCTCATTCTCATTCCCTTTTTTATCAAAAGCTTTTGAGAAAAAACTGTGAAAGCCTTGAGCCAGAAACACAAAGGTATATCTTTTAAAAAGGAAATTAACACAGTAACTCATATATCTTCATATTTATTCTCTATCCTCATTTTACAAACAAAATGTCTGAGATGCTGACAATAATTTGCTGCTTAAAATAGAACTAATAAGCAATGGGGCTGGGGAGATAGCTCAGCACTCTAAGCACCTGCCTGACAAGTGTAAGCACCCAGATTCAATCACTGAACCCCAGGCATGCCATGCTGGCCAACAACACCAGGTGTGGTGGCACACACCTGTAATCCCAGTGCTGGGGAGGCTGAGATAGGAGGATTACTATGCATCTGAGCTTCTGGGTAATGAGACCCTGTACCAAATACATAAATAAATAAAAGATTTTTAAAAAATGGACAACATACACAGAATCTGCAGTATCTGCTCCTACCAAGCTCATGTCTTGATTATGTTTTTGCTTACAATGATTAATAGAGTTTTCTTCAGAAGTTAAACTATCCCAGTTATGCTCCTCTACCCAGTACAGGTAGAGGAGCTTATGTAACATCATAAGATTTAGAAGGGTGCAGGTATCAGACAGGCTATTACAGGTTGTTAAGGTTACTACTGCTATATAGTAAGCCATTCTAAAACTTTGTGGTTTAAACAACTTTGCTATTTAATATTTTTATTATGTTCAGTGATTTATTGGGACAGGAATGCCAATAGCACACAGAAAAAAATGGATTAGTTCTTCTCCTCCATGATATATGACGTCTCAACTAAGAAGGTCTTATGGCTGAGGGCACCTGAATGCTACAGGCTGAAACCACATGAGATTGTCAAGCCAGATTATCAGGATTTCATTATAACATCAAACATGGAGAACTTAGGTTATATTTCTTACACAACAGCATTAAATCACAATGTCAGTGGGTGCAGCAGCACAAGCTGTAGTAGCAACACTCTGGGAGGCTATAGGGGTTGATCAATTGTGTCAACTTGATTGGTTCAGCAGTTCTACTTCTTAGTGTGGTTCACCACTTAAAGGATATAAAAGAGAAATGAAGGATAGAAGGTCCCATTCTTCAGAGAAGCTCCGATTTTCACCTTCAGGTTGGATGTCATGTTCTGGCTTCTGCAGCAGAATATGTGGCTTCTGCTTTCCAGTATAGGCTCCAACTTTGCATCAAAGACCTATCAGCCTCCTGATATGGACTTGTGTGGACATTGCAGGGAGCTCCAGACCTCAGACTGAACCTTCCAGTCTCCCATGTGCAGATGCCCTCTGCACAGTCCTTCATCCAACTCTGTGGCTGACAATTGTAAGACAATCTTATAATTTTTTATACACTTGAACATCTTGTGTTATATCAGTTTCTCTAGTAAAACCCTGACACAGAATTTGGTACCAGAAGTGGCTCTAGAGAAACAGAAGATAATGATGGCATTTTTAATGGCCTTCAGAGTTTTTAAGAGGTGGCTCTGCAGTGATCTGATGAGACATAAAGGCACCATGGTCTTTCCTGATTCTGTGGAATATACTAATAATCCTTGGCATGAACTGTTTAAACTAATATGCCATGTAGATCCATTTAGTTATCCTACTTCATTACTTGTGAGATGTCAGGAATTTAGCAATTCCATACATGGAAAATTTGAATTTCTTTGGCAGAGGAGGAAATATAATGATGCCAGCTGGTAGAACCTAGCCTCACTGGACAAACTTGTGAAGAAAAATAAGAAGCTCAAAGATTCCAATTCCTATCTCCAGATACAGATAAAAAAATGTAAAAGTTTCCAAATGTTTCCTGAAAGAAAATCTCCTCTTTTAGCCACAAGGCTGAGATTTCAGAAACCCAAAAGCAGTCCCTCATAATTGAACTGGCTGAACTCCACCATAAATGTATCACTCAGCCTCAATGGGTGTCTGAAGCAAAAGTGAAGGGCACTGATCAGAAAAGAATGGAATCCCATAAATTGATTTGGAGATATGTGGGAGGATCCAAAAGCTGTGGATGTTGAGTTCCTAGATGCTGATGAGACTATTTTGTCAGAGGAAAAGATTTTCTCACTCACTGTGGCAGAGGCATTGTGACCTCCATCTCCTGCCACCTCCACTTCCTGTGATGTTAGTGTCTCCTAATGTATCTAGAGAAACTAATTCCGTGTTGAGCACACAGTATAGTGCTGATACTCCTCAGGACCCACCCTTCCCACCTACTTTTGCTTCTAGGCCCATAACCAGGCTCAAATTGCTTAAGGCTCCCAATGGTGAGGTACACTGTGTGATCCATGAAGAGATCTGCTACTCTCCCAAAGAGCTTCTTGAGTTTTCTTAACTCATATGTAGAGACATGATGTGCTAGCATGGGAATGGATTTTACAACTGTGGGATAATAGTGGCAAAAATATATGCCTGGATGAGGCTGAGTTTGTTGACATGGACCCATTAAGCAGAGATTTTGAATATTGCAGTTCACAGAGTAAAGAAAGGTATTAACTTATTTGGCTGGTTAGTAGAAGTATGGACCAAAAGATGGCCCACTATGAATGAATCAGAGATGCCTCATATTCCTTGATGTACTATTTTTTTTTCCATATTTAGGACAGGGTCTACAGGGTCTTATCACATAGATCAGACTCATAGTAATTCTCCTGTTTTCAGCCTCACAAGATCTGGGATTACAGGTGTGTGGCACCATGCCTGGTTTCAATTACTATCTCAGCATGCCCCATCGCACAGCATGTCAGGGATTGAACCCAGCCCCTGTGTTCTGCCTAAGCAGGTTCTTCAGTACGCTGAGCTATCAGGCTGATCCCCATGGTTTACTACTGAGGAAAGGATTCAGAGGCTTAGTTAAATGAGAATGTTGGAGTGGATCTGTCATGTTAAACCCAATCGTCTACATTGGAATGATCCAGAAAAAAAATACCCTTCACTAACACCCTGAAAAACAGATCCAGCAATCACAAAAAGCCCTGTCATTGCTCTTCTCTGTATGTCAGACCTTACTGTGGGGACCACAGTTACTCCATTAGCAAATTTAAGAGCAATGGGCTTAATGTTACCTGACTATGTGACTTAAGTGGAAATGTTTTCAGAGGCTTTGTATGCTGTAAACTATATTGGAGACTCAGGTTGGAACTTGGAAAATTAGAGTACTGATGCAAATGACACTGGTTAAGATGAAACTTAGGAAGCTTCAACTGAGAAGAACTGCATTGGCTGATGGACCTGGGTCATATACTCTGCTTTGATAGAACCTTGGTCTAAATTTTGCTTGTGTTTAAAGACATTGCCTGGGTGCAATAAAAGATAAAATTAAATAAATAAATAAATAAATATTTTTTAAAAAAAATTCAGTGCAGTCTACTACTGGGAAGATGGCATTTACTGGTGAGAGCTTCTGGCCAGACCTAAGTTTGAAATTAAAAGTGAAGAGCCAGTAGAATGAGATCAAACATTTGGTGAGAGGGGTAGTGAAACTTTTGACTGCAAGGATAAAATAGAGGAGTACACTGTTATTAAGAACAGGACAGGACCGGCCAGATAGCTCAGCAGATTAAAGTGCCTGCTTATGTAGAGCACAGCAGCCAGGGTTTGATCCCCAACATGCAGTGCCAGCTCCGCCCCTGGAGCATGCTGAGATGGTGACTGAGACTGGGTGTGATAGCTGAAAACAGGAGAATCACTATGAGTCCAATCTACTTAGTGAGACCTGTAGATCCTGTCCTAAACACAGGGGTAAAGAAAAACTAGTAGGAGGCATTGTTATGAATGCTAGGTTTTCAGTTGGACTCATGAAAGATATTAGGATGCAGGTCCTTAGCTGGTTTCTTTGGTGATTAGTGTGTGGACAGATTTCCTGTAATCTTTGTGTTTGATTCTTTCAGTGATTTACTATAAAATAATCTCATAAAATGTGTCCTTTATTATAGTGTTTTACCTTGTAAAAACCCCAAATCCATCACAGAAGTTGGTACCGAGAAGTGAGGTCATCACTGTTAACTATACCTGACCATTTGTTCAAGAGCCTTTGAGAATGGTTTATGAGAAGAAGTAGGAAAGGTCTGGAGATATCCCCTAAAAGAGAAGTACCAGACTGCCTTCAGTAGCTCTGTATGAGAGATGCTGGTCAGAGCTCAGATCACCAGGAGGCTGATAGAAATCCCGTCGGTAAAGACAAGGCTGAGGAGGTTTCTGCCAAGAAGAAGGACTGCATTGGTTGCCAGGCTCCAGACAATGTGTGTTATGGCTTGGCACAAAGTTTGTCTGCATTTTGCTTATGTCCAGAGACTGCCTGAGACTAAGATTAAGGGTAGTCGACTGATTCAACTGAGAAAGCAAATTGCAAGGCAGTCAAATGTTGAGGTAGTGGCAGGGTTACTTTTTGGGGCTTTTATTCAGATTTATGTGGAAAATCAAGGCAAAGAGCCCAGTTGGATGATTTAAAATGTGGTGGGTTTGGCCACGCAGTAAGTTCTAATAAAGCTGTATCCTACAAAGACAGAGCTGAGGAGATGTTCATTACAGAGAAAGAATAGGAGAATAGAAGAGATGGCTTGATGACATCACAAGAAGCTGCAAATGTTGACCCTCTGCAGCCTCAAAATTGCAAAAGTGAAGGACCACTTTGAGGAGAAAGCTGCAGAGCCATGTTCCAGCACAGAAGCATTACAGAGAATTTGTTCCTCAGAATCAGGTTCATAGTACTCTGTGATCCAAGCACTCAGCCCCTACAGCTGAAAGAGAGGAAAGCCTGGCTACTGCTCCAGTTGGCAGCAGACCTTTGCATCATCTACATGGTGGTTTTAGGCACATGAAGAATGAAAGAGCTGAGGGGTTAGGAAGGCTTCTATCTGGATTTTAAAAGGCCTGGGAGGCCAGGCTGTGTGACCCTGAGTGGGCAGTGTGTGAAGCTGTGTGTGAGAAGTCTAAATTCAGTGAGTTGAGACTCCCAGAAGTTTAAAAAAGTCAGGAACATGGATTGTCTTAGGAAAGCTGCAAGGAGGGAGGAAAGCAGGCTAAGAGAGAAGCCACAGGAGCTGTAACCACCAAAAGAGCCACATGGAACTCATTATTTGCCACAAAGTGCCTTCAATGTTTCATGTTACCTCTTCTCTTCTGCCCTCCCCCACCTCTCCTTTCTTCTCTTCTCTTTCCCTCTCCTCTCCACCCCCACCAAATTCAATGCAAGGCGTTCACACTGAGCTACAACCCTAGCCCTTCTTTTTCACCTTTTCAACCTAGAGTCTTGCTAGGTTGTTTGAACTTGTGAATCTTCTGCCTCAGTCTCTGTCTTGCTTTACTCTCCTTGCTGTTACAAAATATTCAGCACCCAAAATTAAGGAAAGAAAAGTTTATTTAGTTCACAGTTTGTGGAGGTTCAGTCCAGAATCAGCTGGCCCCAAAATAAAGTGGCACATGGCAGATGGCAGCAGTTCATGGTGGCAGAAAACAAAACAGCAAGAGCAAAAAAGAAGGAACAGCAACAGAGAGAAAGCCTCTTTCCCTCCTTTATATTACATTCAGGCTATCCACCTCAGAGCAGGTGTAGCATCCACACTCTCAGTCCCAGCACTGGATCATGAATTAATCACAAACTCTACAGACTTACCCTATGACTGCATATAGACATAAACCATAACATTCTCCCCCTGGCACCCCAAAGACTCATGTACATTCCTTTCTGCAAAAGGCATTATAGTCTATCTGTAAGAGTTGCTAAAGTCCTAACACTTTAGGCACTGCTGAAAAGTCCAAGTCCCAAGTCTCCTCCAAGGCAACTCTTAGCTATGAGTCCCTGTACAGATTAAAAGTTAAACACTCTCAACATTAAATGGCACAAGAAAAACATTACCATTACAAAAGGCACAAACAAGGACATACAAATCATTGGGATCAAAGCAAGTCCAAAATTCAGGAGGGCAAGCCTGAAGTCCTATAGACTAATGCCAACACAGTGACCCATTGGACAAAGTGATTCCTCTATTTTCTTTTATGATGTAGCCCTAGAAGTTTCAGGGTGTTACTTCCACAAGTCACAGTCCCACCAATTTCAAGGAGATGGGAAGAACTTTTCACAGAAAAGTCTACTTACTCTATAGAAAAGCACATGGAGAGGGAGGTACTAATGTGCTCATCATTACCAAAAACTGTCATTAACCCTATGGGATAATGTTCCAACTAGTTACTCCTTACTTCCACTCTTGGCCCCTGCCCCTTTATTCCCTGTGCCCTAGGAAGTGAGTGGCCCCTGTGGATGACATCATAGTGGCACCTAGATGAGTGAATAAGCAAGAGATTTGAGGGCAGCAATGCTATGGTTGATATCTAGATTTCTCCCAAGAGCCTCATTCACTCACAAGCAGGGCTTCTGGAAAGTAAGTGGATTATGGGAGCTCACAGGTGGCTTGCTGTCAGGAGGAAGTGACTGGGTTGGAACAGGTAAGTTTTGGGGTTTGATCTCCCTCCCTGCCTCACCCAAGCACTCTGTGCTTCCTGTCCGCTATGTCACAAGCAGCTCCCCTCTATTGTAACCTTCTGTCATGCCATCCTCTGTTGGACTGAAGAGTGAGCCAAAATAAACCTCTCCTTCCTTAAATTGTGAGTGTTGTATATTTAGTCCCAATGACGAAGAAAGCAGCTACTACAGAGTCTGGTACTGGGGTTGTAGCTGTGTCACTACCTGACCTATGTAGTCTACAAAATACCTTTGGAATTGGTTCAAGGGAGGAGTTTAGAAGTCTGGAGATGCTGGCTAGAAAAACAACCCTGGAACACAGTAAGCTGACCTTAATGGGTGATTCTGCTTTTACAGAGTTGCAGAATGTAAGGGCCGTAGGGCTATGGATGTTTAAAACTAGTTTTCACAAGAAAGCCTGAAAGGCCAGGCAACATGTCCCTGTGAGGGCAGAGCGCAAAGCTATGAGAGAGAAGCTAAAGCACAGCAAAGGCATCAGGATATTAGAGCAGGAGAGAATATGGATTGTCTAAGGAAAACCACAGTAGGGAGCAAGGCCAGTCCAACCAAGCAACCATGAAGGCTACAATCAATGGCAAGGCAGCGAGGGCAGGGCCACCTGAGACATCTGGAGTTTGAATCTCATTGCAACTTTTCCTGAGTCCTGGACATGGAGCTACAGGACTTAACATTTGCTCTGCTGAGTTTTGATCTTAGGTTTGGTACCATTCTTTCTGTCCTTCTATTAGTTCCTTTTGGAATGAGAATATTTACCCTGTTCCATTAAATGCTGGCAATGTTTTATTTCCTGTTTTACTTCTACAGTATCTCATAGAGAACAGTTTGCCACCTCAGAGGAGACTTTAGACTTGGACCTTTCAGCAAGATTAAATCAGTTAAGTTTTTGGCTCCTGGTGAGATGGATTAAATGCATTCCACATAAAGGGATATGCAAAATCTTAGGGGATCAGGGATAGAAAGTTTTGGCTTATATCTATTTGTTCCCAAAGAGCCTCATATGTTCATAGGCAGATGAACATTCTTTTGGGAGATCCGTGGATTACACAGATTACAATGCTCTTATTGTTGACCTGCTGTTGGGAGGTGGGGTCTGGTTGGAAAAGGTGGCACCTGGTAACATTACCAGGAAAGATTTCTCTCCACCCTCCGCTCATCCCTTCACTGCTCCCTGTACATCATGCCACGAGCAGCCCTCTCCCACTGTGCCCCTCCGCGAGGCCATCCCAACTTGGAGCCAGCTAAAGAGGGACTAAACTGTAAGCCAAAGTAAACCTCTTCTCCCTTAAGTTGTGTGTTTGGCAATGAAGAAAATGATTGAGACAAACAGGACAAGGCATGTGCTCAGGAAACATATTCCTTTTTTGCTCTGTGCTTTTGTTGTATTACTGTAACAGCTGTAAACTCTCTGTTCACATAGTTTTTGTAGAAGTAGCCTCTTTTCCAGAGCTCTAGTTCTGGGTCCCAGTGATACTATCACCATTCCTTGTCCCCTCAGAGCTGGGGTGCTATGGGCTTTGGTTACTATTAAGATTCTTTTTTTTTTTTTTTGTATTTAGTACAGAGTCCACCATGTCTCACTACATAGATTGCACTTGTAGTGATCTTGTGTTTACAGCCTCCCGAGTGCTAGGATTGCAGGTACATGCCACCATGCCCAGTCTCAATGGCTGTCTCAGTGCACCCCAGGGGCAGGGGCAGCACAGCAGGCCTGGGGATCGAACCCCTGGTCCTTGTGTCTGCCTAAGCAGGCTCTAATCTTCCGAGCTATTTGCCAGCCCCGGTTAACATTAAGATTCTAATTGCCTTTGTACACCTTATTGCTCCATAACCCTGTCTGTAAATCCACAAATAGTCCATTCACTAAGGCCTAATTTCAACCACTAGAAAGAATTCTGATTTCTGTCAGGATGATGACTGATACAGGTACACAAAAGCAACTAAATGTAGAATGAGAGAAGATTGTAAAAAACTTAGCAAATTGGCTTCTGAAGCCTTTTTCTAAGAATTTGATGGGATTGCTGATAGTATAATCATGTTCCTCCACCACTGCTGGATATGGCATGAACCAAGGATTCATGGTCTGGGAGCTTCGATCTCAACGTGCCGACTTTGTGAGGTGATCAGACGCTTAAGTGGGCCTACAAGAAGGTCCGCTGAAGGTCACTGGAGGCACGACCCACAGGGGATTTAAACAGGTCTCTTAGGACCTCGAGTTACTTCTCACCACTTGCCAGCCTCTCTGGCTTCCTGTATGGCCATGACATCACTTTATCTTGCTCATGTTGCCATTGTCACACCATCCATTGGGAAGCTTGCACCAGAGCTAAGCCCATGCTGACACTATGCCTCTAAACCTCTAAAACTATAAGCTAAGAAACCTCTTTCTTTCTAAAGTTACCATAATATATATATTTTATTATAGAAATGAGAAAACTGGATGTTTCAATACTATAACTTATACTTTCAAAAGTAGCTTTTGTCCTATAAAAATATGAATTATTTCACACCCTCCTCAAACCTGTCTGTTGTCATATTTCAGATTTACCATTCAAAAATCTTAAGTTTCCATTACTCTTATAAAACATGTTAACTTCTGTTGCCTATTACTTTTTTCCAAAATGTTTATCAACAAAATATTAAATGACTCACTTGATAACTTTGCTGGATATTACAATTAATCTTTCTAGTTCATATCTTCCAGAATTTTCTATCTTTTAAAAAATTGTATATTTACCTATCTCTATTTTTTGGGTACCGGTCCATGCCTTCTCCAAGCTGACTAGCAAAGATGAGGATAGCTATACCTGCAAGTCTCACTTATCTCATGGTTTAGACAAATTGAAAGTGTGGCATGAAAAGTAAACCTCTGAACTTTGCCTTAGTTTGAACATAATTGTCCCTATTTGTATAATTTTTCCTTTGTTCATTTATATCATTGGTCACCTTTCCTCCCTTTCAACTTCTCTACTTGTTTTTGAATCCATATCTCCTGCATTCTCTAGTCTCTTGAGGTTTGGCATTATTTCCTCCTCAGTGGACATAATAAAATTCAGCACACAACTATGCTTGCCACCAACTCTTGATTTACATTACCATTTGAAGTTTCTGTCATATCTTGCCACATAGACAAAAAGCTGCTCTACTAAGAGATAAATGTTGCTTTTTACTCAAAAAATACATAACAAAGCCATCCTATACATGCACATACACATGCACGCACACATAAATGTACTTGCTGTGTGTTTGTTAACATGTTATAGGAAGAAAAGGAAGAGTAAAACAAAGTTCCTATTCTTTGAAAGCTTCTGGAAGGGGGCACAAAACATATAGCCACAAAGGAAAGTGTAAGACTACAGATGTGAATGCTGATGGTCTTTACACACTGAAAGAAAACAGCAGTCAGCTTCAAAATTAATTGAAGATGCTGAGCCAGGGAGACAGCTTGGCAGTCTAAGCACTGGCCTGGCAAGCTCAAGGTCCTGAGTTCGATCCCTGGTACCACATGCCATGCTGGCCCCAAAACCCTTGGTGCGCCTAGCTTGCCCTGAAACTGGGCAGGGTGACACAGACCTGTAATCCCAGCGCTGAAGAGGCTAATGCAGGAGGAACACTAAGAGTTTTAGCTGCATAGTGAGACCCTGTACCAGATAAATAAATAAATATTTTTTAATATTTAAAAAATATAATGGAAGATGTCATCATCTCTCTGGATGCTGGTAGAATTCCAGAGAGAATAATAGGCCAAATGGAGGAAATGTTCCTAAATTTGGCTATGGTTCCTGATTGGAAATTTTAGCTTACTAAAATATAAGCAGGTACCTAATTTTACATTTTCCAACCATGGTATTCTTTTCAGACTTTAGCCAATAATTTACCTCTAATCTATGTAGCCAATCTCACACAGGAAGTGGTTCTTAACTTTTTCTAAGCACTTAACAAGTGCAGTTAACACTAATAAGCAGGAAGGACATAGTGCAAGATCTGAAGCTCATATAGTTTGGAAGGCGATCTTTTCAAAAGAACACAAAATAACAAAAAAAATTATGAAGAAAAATAAAGTTTTATTTTGAGTGAGAAAAGAAATCTCAACAAATGACTAGAGGCAGGGAGATAAAGATTTTTCATTTTGAGACACCTTTAGGACACCAACCAGTAATGGTCACTAGGAAAGCTTCCGGTTGTAACGCATCATTTGTTTTCCACCCGGGATGTCTACACTCCAGCGTCCCCACCACTCCCACAGGCCGGAGCACAGGAGCATCTCCGCGGCTGGTTTCAATCTCATCAGCTTTGCCTTAGATCCACCTCTAACAGCAAGGTCTGAGACAGAACAATGACTGAGGCACTCAGAATCTGAAGGAAGAGACCACTTGGCGAGCTTAAACAATTACCGATGATTCTGATATACAACTGCTACCGCTACAGCATACCCCCACCCCCGCCCCATCCCAAAGTTGTAAGTCGCATGGTGTGTAACCACAGATCTAGTGATGACTCCACGAGCCGTGCACAATGCCAAAGTGTAGTTAAAAAAAAAAAAAGAAAAGAAAAATAATCAATAGGCCAATTGTCCTTGATGTGAGCATCAAGTCTGTGTGGAATATAGAAAGTTAACGTTAGCCTTTTACAACTAATCATAAAATAATTTCATTGCTTTGTAATTTAAATAAATGGAAAAGTGAACAGCATAAATCTGTGATGCTCTGAACATCTAGAATACAGCCGGGCCTACTATTTCACTCCACAGGGGAATAAACGAGTTTTAAGTATTTTTTGAAGTCAGAGTGCGCCGGTTCCTTTCCAAGTTCGGTTTGCTCTCCCAGAGGAAAGACAACCTTAAGTAGGTTAGCAGCTTTAACTGCCATCTCCAGGAAATTCTTAACTTGCCATGGCTTCTTGGTAATGAACAGTGTTCTCATCTTAACCCAAGTCGCCTATGAACAACTTGACAAACTGGTCCACGGTCCACGAGGTATCTTTCTTTTGCACCCCCTTTAAGAAATTACAACGGGCGGCCGGGGAGATAGCTCCGTGGCACAAGCGCCTACCTGGCAAGTGCAAGGTCGTGAGTTTGAACCCCGGTCCCGCCAAAAAAAAAGAAATTACAACTAGACCAATTACAACGAGACCAATTTCCACACAACCAAACCCTGCGGCTACCCCCACTCCCTAATCCATCCTTCCGGTTACAGTTCAAACCAAGCTGAGCTTCTGGTCCCAAATTTCAGGAGGGAAGGAGAATTTCAGGGGAAGGAGAGAGAGAAAAGCTGTGGCTGCGAGCGGTAGTTGACCATCTGAAAAATCCTTAGCTCTGTAGCTACCTGTCAGACACAGGAGCTCCGGCTTTCTCCAGTGAGGGGATCGCCTGGCACCCATTCCCTCTGCAGTTGAGGTTCACTTTGTGTGTCAAGCTACTCTCAAATCCACAACCAACAGCCCTAAATCAAAAACAAATTCTCTAAATTTGGCTGATTCTCCCCAGAGATCAGCGTCAACCGCGCCCTAAAGAAGCTGGCAGTAGTGGGGACATTTCAGGCCACCTGCACCCGGGACTCGGGCGGGGCTGACACGGTGTCCAGGAAAACAATCCCAACTTTACTGACTCCACGAAGCCGAGGCCCTAACCAGCCTAAGGTCAAAGTACGAAGGAGGGAGCGGCTGGGGCTAAAAATCCCGCTGCGGCGCGGCGTGGGCTGCGGGCGCGGCCGCCCGCGGGGCCAGCAGCTCCGGGACCGCAGCCCCGCCGGACGTGGCGCGACTCCGAGTTGCCTGGGAACTTTCCGGGACGCCGCCGCGCCCTCACCTTACTGAACACCTCCAGGTCGTCCTCGTCCTCGTCCAGCTCCAGCATGTCGGCCTGCAGCGGGGCGGAGGAGCCGTGGCCGCCTGGCACGGGAACGCCGCCTCCCAGGCTCTCCCCGCCCGCGCCCCCGACCGGGAGGTCCGAGGAGGGCGCCCGCGACGCCCGGGTCTCGCCCTCCATCCCGACAGTGAGCGGCCGGCCCGCCGCCGCCGCCGCCGCCCGGGCCCCCGAGCGCGCCCATTGGCTCCGCGCGCCCTGCACCTCCCCTGCCGCCCCGCTCCAGCCCTCGCCCTCCGCGCAGACGCGGAACTGCCGGGCCGGGCGGGTAGGGCCTCGCGGGGACCGGGACGCAGGCGCCTGGACGCTGCCCCACCTGGTGGCGCGCCAGGGGAGTAGGGGTCGGGGTCCCGGGACTCAGTGGGCGCGAGGGACTGGGGTGGACGGGGTGGAGGTAGGGGGCCCAGGGAACATGGAGAAAGATGGGGATTGGGGGCTGAGGGGGATAGGAGAGGGGGATCTGCGGGACCCGGAGGATTGGGGGAAGCCTGGGGAGAGGGGGTCGCGGGAGAACGAAAGAGGGGTGCGGGGAGGACGCGGGGGCGGGCGTGGGGGACCTGAGGGGCGCCGGAGACCTGCGGGACCCGGAGAGGTGGGACCCTGGGGGACAGAGACTCGGGGTCACGGGGATCCTGAGGGACTGGGGAGAGCCAATAGGGGGCGTCCCCGCGGGCAGCCCCAGCCTCTAGAGAGATGTTTAACAGTTACGGGATTTGGAGGAAGCCACAGAATGAGCCATGGATTTGGCGGGATCCAGGAGACAAAAATCCAAAACTCTATTTCCTGCCTCCAAGGCTTGCTTTTCGTCCAGGTTGTGAGTTTCGAGTCTGCCTTTTCAAAGGCTGCTGCAAAAATAAAGGAAGTGGAAACCCCCTCTGTTTTTGTGATTGATTTTCAACCCAGTGACTGGACTTCGCGGTCATTTCACTGTCAAGCCAAGGAAGTTGAGATTTTCAAAACTATTTTCAGCTGCTTTCCAACGTATCTTTCCTCCTGGAAGCCTTCCTGAAGTTAATGAGCAAGAATGTGACTGGGCGCCAAGGACGACTAGCAAGACTGCCCGTTGCCTCCAAGAAATAATTTTCAGACCTTGCACTGCCAAGGCAAAGCTGTAATTACTTAGCTGCTTGTTCCGTGCTAATTTTTTTTTTTTCTGAAAATTCCAAAATGGTTGAAAATTGAATGCAAATGACCTATCTTCTTAACTATCTTCTTACTATCTTCTGTTCCTCAACCTCACCACGTTTCTTCTGTACACCCTGATAAACATGTTTCAGTAAATTAAGTTATAGGTAAGAATTCCCTATTGGAGAACTAAAGGATATTTTCGTTTCTGATTACAAGACAATGCTTCTGAACTAACCAAATGCCCCTCTGATTAATTTCAAGACATGTACTTACTTCTCAGTCAAGTCGGTCACTGTCCAGTGGTTTTATAGACCTGTTTCTGTGCTGTGTACTCCGTGTACCCAAAGCGTTATGTCCCACACATCTACCAGTGATTATCTATAATCCCATTGCCTTCAGACTTTCCAAATGACATTGAGTTCCCAAATCCTTATTTAATTCTAACTTATAAGTTGCATTTGTTTTGCATGTGTCTTACGTTACTTACTAAACTACCATTTTTCAGTGGGGATTATACTGCATATTAGTATGCCACAGTACCAGCTGTACTCAAAATGGCTCTGTAATAAAGTCTAGGAATACGTTATTAAAAGACTTCACTTTTTCTTCTCTAAGCTTATTATGGCCAATAAGGAAAACTCAAGCTTTCTTAACAGCAAGCTCCAAACCAGGAAATTCTTTATCATTTTTAACTCACAGAATTATTCCAGAAATGTAGGGAGCAGACTCAGAAAAAAGTGAGAAAAACAAGCCAACGCAGCCCAGCTTGGATCTCAGTTAAAACTTTGCCACAGGATCACTGATGCAGACAGTGCCACTACCTTTGCTTGTTACAGCATAACACACTGTCTTCAGGTACTGTCATTGGCACTGGAGGCCAAGGTGCCATCTCTGTTTTCAGTTCTGCACTGCCTCCGAAAATTGCCCTGTTGTTATTGCCATAAAAGCATCCTGACAGTTCCGTTTTTTCATGTTGATTGTCCTAGGTCCAGAACCAGAGAATTTTCCTGCTTGACCTACCTAGCAAGGTATCATGAAGATTCCTAAGACAAAAAATTAAAGCTGATCAGTGGCGGGGAGGGTGCATGGTGAAATGGGAAAGAGAATTTACCCCTTCAGCAGTCTCAACAGTCACATCACCTTTATATGTGGCCTTCATACCCCTTTATCTTTACTCATTATTAGTACAGCTCAAAATCTCAATGCTCTTACTCTTTCTACAGTCTCTGTGGCATATTTTTGGGACTATTGTTGTATTCATTAATGGATGAATTCTTAATACAACACTAAAGCCTTCAAAACACCAGTTCTAAAAGTCTGACTATTAGTAAATTACTAAAATGATACATAGCCATTTTTATCTCTTGTACCATAACACCTTAATCTAATAATTATTCCTCACTATTTACTAGTGCTATCTAAAAGCTGGCAGCTACAGCTCTGCAACCCAGCTTGGGTAAACTGCAGAAAAGGGGCAAGACAAATCCTCCTGATGGACAGAACTCCCTCCCAAGATGACCTCTAGTTATGTACTGTGTCAAGAAAGAGAGATAGCCAGAAATACAGGTATATATTAATTTATGAATAGCTGTAAATGTAACCAGTGGTCAATTGGCTGAGGACTTGAAATAAACAATATCACAATATTGAATGATTGATAATAAAGAGTGTCTTAGTTATTTCTCTCATTGCTAGAACAAAATCTCCAACACTCAAAATTAAGGAAGAAAGGTTTATTTAGCTGACAGTTAGTTAAGGTTTCAGTCCATACTCAGCTGGCTCCAAGTCAGAGTGACACATGGCAGAGGGCAGCAGTTCATGGCTGTGGACAACAGCAAAGAACAAAGGGAGGAACAGCAGCTGCTGTAGCTAGCAAACCCCTCTTCTCTCTTTACATTTATATGCAGATTATCTGCCCTAGGGTAGGGGTAACACTCATACCCACAATCCCAGCATTGGATTAAGAATTAATGACAAACTCTAAAAGGCAGCCCATGACTGCACAAGGCTTTGGTGGGACAACTAGACACAAACCAACAGGGAGTTTAGAGAAATATGTGGAAAGACTCTTGAGAATGAGAAAGATATTTGTGAATGGGGAACACCCACCAAAAGGCAATACTCCCGACATGACTTTTGATGATCATGCAGACAGGCGTATGCACTTTGGATCCAGTCAACCTTTATAACACCTTTGGCATGTTAAGTGCAGAAGCAGTGATGACAGGGTTGGAGTATAGGTTTGAGCTCAGTAACATGTATGTTTATTCACCAAAGTTAAGCTGAGCGCTGAAAGCTGGCTTTTCATACCTATGTCAACAACAGCATAAACCAACAGTAAGCCTTCAATAAAGTGAAATTCCTGTGATGTTGGGTCCAAACCAGCCTTTTCCAGCCAGGTTAATGACACTGAACCTCTGCCCTCATGGATTAGGTAAACATATGTCCCCACCAAAACACATACATTTGAGAGATTATTTTCTTTGCCACTAGTATTTGCCAACACCACCATCCATGGAGTAGCAGAAGGTCTTGTTCACTATCATGGCATTCTATATAGCATCACATCTAATCAAGAAATATGTTTTAGAGCTAAGAAAGGTTGCATAAGCTCCCATGTATGAAGCCATATATTCTTCCCATATGTTCCATAACCTGGAAATGGATGGACTTGCTCCCTGGAGAATTTTAAAATGCCATTTTGGAGAAAACAACCTGAAATTCTGGGGTTCTGTCTCAGAGGAAGCAGTATATGCTTTATAGCACAGTCTGTTAAATGGTATTCATCTATGTCCATAAGTAGATGAAACAAAAGTTAGGAAAACTGACTGTTACTCCTAACAACCCACTTGAGAATTTTTGCTTTTCATGCTCTCTTTTCTGACCCAGAATTGACTCAAATTTCTTAATTTATTGGTCACAATAGATTGCTTGACTCTGCTCAACCTGAAAGGGGTTACAAAGTACAGTCATACCCAGTGTTTCAATATACAGAGGGTCAAAACTACTTGAATACAAAAACAACAGTTATAACTTTAAAGCTATTAATTATGGGTGGTTAACATGCAGCATGGACAACCTAATGCAGGGACCATAACCTCAGCCCTGTGGTTAATACTCAATTATCTATAAGTGGACAGATTTTTACA
>PVKN010008901.1:0-24458 GCA_004027915.1 Capromys pilorides | reverse complement strand
GGAATAGAACTTTAGTTTTGATCAGTTTAAAGTGCCTCAAAGACAAAAGCTACAGAAATCATTTGCACTTGGCAATGATGTTATTTGAATTCAGGTCACATCTCTATAAAAACCTCATTTCATCCTAGATAAGACATGAAACCATGCTACAGTTTCTGTTCATATGTTTATCTTCCTTCAGTATTGAAAAAATATTCAGCTGTTGTATTTTACTGTCAAGTAATCCGAGTATCTTGAGAAAGTAATGACTATAATTTTGGACTTCATCAAAAAAGGAAATACATGGCTTTTGGTTTTATTTTAGGTTTCATATATTCTTGATTATGTCCTCTTTTTTATCATGAAAAATCTGATTTTCCACGTGTTTTACATTATAACATGTACTCTTGTTTTAAAATGTTAAAAAAATCTTTATTTATTTATTTGGTACAGGGTCTTGCTATACAGCTTGGACTCCTAGGAATCCTCCTGTCTCAGCCTCACCATACCTGATTTTTGGTGGTAGGCATGGCAGCATGGCAGCATGGCATGTGGTACCAGGAATTGAACCCTGTTCCTTGCATTTGCCTGGTAGGCACTTGGACCACTGAGCTATTTCCCCAAACCTTATAACATCTATTCTTGAATAGCATGAGATCAGAAATATCAGCCATAGGAAGCCAAGATATGAACACTGGAGAAAATCTGGGAATTGATCAGAGATAAGTCAGAGAGGTGGCATGATGCTCGCATGTATAAATACTAACAGTAGTAAGAAGCCAAGAAAATGGGCATGGGTATTTAATGGACAGAAAAGTGACTATTTGATAGGAGATGAGAATAATAAGTGTCAGAAAGCCTAGATAAATATACATAACTAATAAAGAACAGGAACAAATTGTCTAACAATGAAAAAGAAACTACCAGTAAATATGTTGGACTATGTGGAACCATTGAAATGATGTCTTTGCTTATCAGATAAAACACATCAAAATGTATTTTTAAAATGCCTCAGGGGGAGGGGGACAGGGAGATAGCTCAGTGGTCTAAGGGCCTGTCTGGCAAGTGCAAGGACCTGATTTCGGTACCTGGTACTTCATGCTGTGCCAGCCACTGAAACTGGGTGTGGTGGCACCCACCTATCATCCCAGCACTGGGGAGACTGAGATAGGAGGATCAGGATGAGTCCAAGCAGCGTAGTGAGACCCTGTACCAAATAAATAAATAAATCTTTAAAAAAATGTTTCTAGATTTAGAAATACTGTAATAACTACAGACTCAATATCATCTTATCACTTTTTTTAGTGTTGTTGGGGACTGAACCCAGGGCCTCACTGCATGCTAGGCCAGTGCTATGCCGCTGCTGAGCCATGTGCCCAGTTGTCAACATCATTGGGCCTCATTATAATTCAACTACAATGGTTACAACTATGGAGATAGTGAAAGAGTGAGTGGTTGCCAGCAGTTAGGGGAAAGAGAGAGACCAGTGGGTTGAGCACAAAGGAAAAGAGCCATGCAGTCTCATTACCTGGCACAATAATGGGGACATCGGTAGTTACCTATTGTTTAAACGCATGAAATTTAAAATACCAACCGCTGCGGTAAACTGTGGGTCTGGGTGGTGATGCGTCAGTGTAGGCCCATTAGCCAACACGGCACGCTGGCAAGGGATGTTGATAATGGAAGAGGCACCACACATTGGGGGAAAAGGGCAAATGGAAAATCTTTGTTTCTTCCCTGTGCACCTTAACGTACTCTGAAACATGATTTGTGTATTTTTTACTCAGGACTAATATTCATACATCTTCGTGGAGTGCACTATGATAACTCGATAATGTGAAGTGATCAGATCTGGGTAATGGACATGAATGTCCTCAGGCGCTGATTACTCACATGCTGGGAATCCTGTACTTGTCTAGTCATTTTGAAATATGATTGATGGGTGATTTTGAAATATATTGATGGTTGCAACCAATAGTTCCTTATAGTGCTATAGAAACCCAGAGCTAATCCGTCCCCTCTGTATTTTGAGGCCCCTAGCTGACTTCTTTCCTCTCTCTCCTCCTTGCTCTCTCGCTCTTCTGTGGCCGTTATTCCAGCCTACTCCTCTAGAGGATCAGAAAGCACTGAAAACAAACAAACTAGTACACGTGGACAAAATATGTAAGAGCAGGTAAAACCATAAAAAGAGGGTTATACTTTAAGAGCATAATTTTTTTCACTGATTTAGTAAAGAAAAACATTCTAGTATGCAGATAGGCATTTAAGAAATGGGCAAAATGCTAGCAATAAAAGACTTTGTAATTAAGGCTGACATTTGTGTCAGTCAGGAAACTGTCTTCTGGTGTTATTGCTAAGGACTAATTTATCATCACCAATGTGCTGAGTCCTTAGAGGAAAAATCAGTCCTTAAATATGATTAGTATCAGCTTTGCAACTCAAGGTAGAAACAGATAAAATGACAGCATGTGGCCACAAGTAGAGAAAGCAAGTGACCTTTCAAAATGAAGGCATTTTCTGTCATTAGCTATAAGATCAAAAGAGATGCATGAGACAACAACGACCCATAGGACCATCAGAACTAAGCTGGTGGAAATTGTATAGGAAATAATGGTCTGCAAAAGGAAGTTTTCTAAGTCTCTCAAATACAAAAATAGGTTTTAAAAAACAAACACATGAAAGCAACTTCACCAGTGTTTCTCAGCTGGACTGTGGTTGGAATTTCTAGCAGAATTCTCCTTTAATTTGGTGGGACTATCCTATGCATTGAAAGATTGTTCACGTTCTTACATTTGTCTTTTAAATGCCAGTTGTACCCAGTCAACTCATTTGTGACAAATAAGAATAAATTTAATTTAACTTGAAAAGCCTCCCAGGCATTTATTTTCAAATTGAATCGTTAAATTGAGTTTAACATTTTTCCACTTTGCTGTGTCAAGGAATCTTAGATGTTTTGGTGTGTCCCTGTTCAACTTAAAATACTGAAAGTTACAGTAAAAACAACAATAATAATAGGTGTGTCAAAAATCCTTTGATATCTTTGACTCTTATCTGCCCATCACACCAATTAATATATCCGCCCCAGGGTAGAGAGCCTGAATACAACATTAGGAAGGGAGAGAGGCTTGCTAGCTGCTGTAGCTGCTGCTCCTCTCTTTGCTCTTTGCTATTTTCTGCCACTGTGAACTGCTGCCCTCGGCCATGTGTCACTCTGCCTTGAAGCCAGTTGTGGACTGAAACCTCCACAAACTGTGAGCTAACTAAATCTCTTCTTCCTGAATTTTGGGTTTTGGGTATTTTGTCCCAGCAATGAGAGAAAAGTAACTGGGACACGTCCCTCCCCTTATGAGGCTATCTGTCACTGAGTGTTTGTGTCTTCCCTGAATTTATATGCCAAATCTTTGAACCCCAGTGCAATGGCATCTGAAGAGGAGTTTGGGAGGTGAGAGATGAGAACGTGAGGATGTAGCCTTGGTACATTTTCCCTCTGCTGTTCACTGCTATTTACCCAGTATCTAAATGAAAGCGTCTCCATTTTTTTGTATCTTGTTCCTCTGTGAGTTTTTCACACAATGTTTTTTTTTCTATTTGTTCCTATGGGTGTACAGTGTGTATGTCTAACTTTGCAGAGCCATTTCGAAGTATTTCAATATTTAAAATTGTTTGCTTTCAATAATCAATATTTTCCTTGCTGGAATAATATCACTAGGTTGAGAATATATAATCTTGAGTGAGATGTCACATGTAGCTCATGGTAAATAACTACATCAAATAGTAAAAGACAATGTATATGCACTGAATTTATTATGCTAAATACTATTGCTATGTTAACATATAACATGTAAGATAATTCTTAAGCAACTATCAAAAACCTTTTCTTATTGCTTCTGCCTACTAAAGAGAATTCTGAGATTGCAAAAAAAGAGCTAATAATATATCTATTTGGACATGTACAGACAACTGGGGATATAGCTCAGTGGCATAAGCACCTGCTTGTCAAGTGCAAGGTTCAAGGTTCAATCTGCCGGATCAGAAAAATAAAATAAAATTCTGACAATCTATAAATAAATAAATAAATGAAAATATCCGTTTGGACATGTACAAATCATAGCTTTTCTTAATACTATGTAACCAGAATAAAATATAGATATAAATTGAATTTCGAAGCCAGGTATCAGAACAATATACCCACCCATATACCATAATTTCAAGTTTTGCATAAATTGGAATAGTCTCATTAGTTTAATAATTAAATTCTATAAAGCCATATTTACGATACCTGTGCAATTGTATGATAAATTTGCTTTAACTCTGCAAATCATTACATTCAACAGCCTGTTCCCACAGGAAAGAGGTACTGTGGCCATTTGTCCTTTTTGCTCCCTGGCCCTGTTACTCCCTGGCACATAGTATGTCCCCAACACAGGCCGAATGATGAGACTCAATTCAGGAAGCATGGAGAAGCTAGAATTTGGACAAAAACTAAAAGTACCTACTGCATTTGCATAGAGGCAACTTCTCAGTTGACAGAACATCAGGAAGAAAGACTATCAGTGTAAACCCTGGGGAACTCAGAGAAACTGTGCTGAATACATAAAAAGAAACTCAAATATGAAAAGCCTTGAAGAGAAGACCTGGGAGTTTGGATTAAAAGTTGAAAATAAAAATGAAACCACTGTGGGCATTTGTAAAGTAGAGTGGTGTCGTGAAATTGTCTTTTAGCAAACATTACCTGGCAGCAGTGTGAAAGATGAACTGGAAAAAGGAGAGAACAGAGCATGCAGATTAGCCAGGAGGCTGTGAGCAACTGGAAATGAATTACAGGGATCACAGTCATAAGGGGGAAGAACAGCAAGTGTGCTTTCAAAAATAACATGGTACAATGTCTTCTCACACAAAGCCATTGGCCGCAAATAACAGAAATTGTAAACAAAGAAGAGAATATATTGATTCCCATTGCTGGAGATTCAAAGGCAGCTTTGAGACAAACTGAATCCAGGTTTCCTTGAGATTCCTAACTCAGCACCGATCTATTCATTTGTTGGCTACATCCTCTAAGGGCCGTTACCATAATAACTCAGTGCTTCCCGGGCACGTAGAGATGGAGCCTGAGAAAAAGCAGGGCAGGCAGAGATCCACTTCTGAAAACCCTCTCAGGAGAGCTTTTCTCTCCTTACTATTACCAACAAATCTGTCCTTGAATCTCAGAGAGCAGAACTGGGTGTATCCCAACTGCTGAGCCTGTGAGGCAAGATGAAGGGGATTCTCAGCTCATTCTAGCGCCATTTCAGGACTTGGGAGAAGCTTTGACTGCTGAGCCATATTGCTGCAGGGAGAGGACAGGATGCTGTTTCAAGACTGAGGTTCCTTTGAGAAAAGAGAAAGGGGGGGAGGGATGGGGTGTGTGTGTGTGTATGTGTGTGTGTGTGTGTGTGTGTGTGTGTGCGCGCGCGCACGCAATGACAGTGTTCTCCTTAAATATAGGCAACAAACAAGAGAAAGTAGTTAAAGACGTATTCAAGGTTTTCCAACTATTGCATAATATGACTGATAAGGGAGAACAGCTTGACTCAGAGATGAGTTTAATTTTAGTTTTAGAAAGAGCATACTAAGCTGGAAAAAACGCTATTCGAAGATGTTACTTCCTTGTTACTAACCTGATGGGCTAATCAAGCAGGCAGTGAAGAGTGACCTCAGGACTCTGGGGAAATATCCCAGCTGGAAACAGAAATTTAGATGTCATCCATACAGAAGTGAATGAGCTCTCCCAGAGTGGGTATTGAAAAAAAAGACAGATGTGTTATTTTGCCCTCCAATGTGAGGATATATAAGAAAGAGAAATAAATGTCAGGGATTAGCGGACAAAGAGCTGGTGAAACTAGCTCACAGGAGCAGGGAATATAATATAATCCTGGAAATTAAAGAAGGGAAAATTTCACAAATAAAGTGTCAAATTATATGCAGGTATTATTAAGAGAAAAAACTAATAAAGTTAGGTCTAGGGCTTAAAAGGAATGGCAACTATGCAAAGAAGACATTAAAAGATTCTAAGAAGATTTCCAAGCAACAGAAATTCTCAGCATAAATATACAGTATAGCACTTGAGAGGCTGAAAACAGGAGGATCACTACGAGTCCAAGCTGCCTGATGAGACCCTGTACCACATACACTTAAAAAAAGAAAAAGAAAAAACATTGCAGTACGACAGGTCACCTGGGTCCTCCCACAGGTTTAAAAGGACTTCTGTCCCCTCCCCAAAATAAGCTCATCATTGAAGACATATAATTGCAGCTAGAAAAAAAAATTGGTAAGAATTCAGAGTCCTGATGAAGCAATGTTAAATAGCCGACTATGGGATTTGGAGTGAAGAGAGATTCATAAGCAATAGGCAGTTAACAGACTGGTATTCACCTTTTGGTTCTGTTCATTGTGCTTGCAGTAGAATACAGCCAACTTGCTCTCTTCATGCCATTGTCTGAGAGGAGAGCCTAAGTTTAGGGCTTGAGTACAGATATTCTATTTGGAAATAGGTAGGTGAGCATGTGGAGAGTAAATCAAGGAAGCAGTATATGCTGGTGCAGTATACAGTACTGATTTCAATGAGCTAAGGCAGATGGTGATGATACAGTCCCCAGTCTCTCCCCCTAAGCTCATGAGGTGGTATCTGTTTTTCTGTCCCGAGGCTCTCTCAAAAAACAAGCCACAGATACAGCCTGGTCTTGCAGAGGTGTTCCAGCCTGTGTAGCCTTCAATGCATGGAGAAAGGCCTAGGCCTGCGGCATCTGCTGTACCAGGTGGTTCACTGTGGGCAACTGAGACTCAGTTCATTTGGACACATAGAAAGGACTTTTGTAGGACACCTTCTGGACTGTCCCACAGCAGAACAGAAAAGCTGAACGCCTGCGCAATCACAGGCTGTACCTGCAGAGGTATTTCACAGAAAGGCTGAGCCCAGCAAGCAAAGCTCAACACCTACATGTACGTACTTGCAATGAGATGCAATTGCACTCTGCTGTCCACCACAGCTGTCCATCCCAGCTGCCCGCTGCAGCTGCTCAGAAATCAGTAGCTCGAGGAGCTATGCCACGGGCATCGTACACAGCTGCTACACCATGACTTCTCAGCCACAGCCTGTAGATGCGTTGGACCAGAAATCCTTCCTTATGAGGCTGCCTGCAGCTCTGAGGAATCTAAGGAGCATCCTGGACTTTTCCTCACTACTTGCCTGTCACTCCCTGCCTAGCTGTGACAATGAAAAATGTCTTCAGTTGTTGCAAATATCCCTCAGGAGGCAAAATTGCCCCCAGTTTAGAACCACTGTGCAACAGCATGTCACACTGGACAAGTTGCTTCATTTTCTCAATCTGTTTCTCATCAGTAAAATGAGAATGATAATGACTAACCTCATAGGCTTTGGGGGGTGACTTGACAAAATGGTGACCATTAAGTAGTTAGCAGAGTACACAGCCACTTAGCACAGGGCAACATGCTTAATAAAGACAGAACAATACTGAGGGGAAGAAAATATCTAATTTTAGAGTGATATATTTTTATGGCTAGAATTTAAAGTTTGATGTCCCCTTCTTTGATTAAAACTAATAATAAGGTACTCATTTCTAATATCTACTTCAATGAATGGATCAAAGGCTAAATCTCAGTGTGGATAAATCAGCATGAGCGAGCTCGGCATCAGTCATTTCTGATCCTCTTTCATTACTAGCCGATTAACGTTCTTAGGTTAAACATGACCACATGTTATTTTGTTGTAGCTAAGCAAACACAGAGTGTGAAGGAGATAAAAGAACTGCTTAAAAGTGAATAGAAAAGGAGAAGGTTATATTCTAGACTAGCCTTGCAAAGTTTACCCTCAATATTTACACCTCAAATGCAGATTTAAAATGCGCATTTACTAAAACAAATTTTTAATGTAGTTTGCAATCTCAGACTTAAAAGCATGAATATTTTAGGCTTATTAGCATAAACTGAATACCAGCATGCAAACACTGAAATGAATTTAAAGAAATTGTTAATGATTCATTACATAGAGTAATTAGATTTTTGTATGATGGGAGCAAATGCATTAGTAAAAACAATTATGCACTGATACAATGAAAAACCACTCTTTGGGAAAAAGTCATTAGTGTAATAAAAAGGACATTTTGCAGGGCTCCTCCTGTACTTTCTTAGACTCAATCACAAACAGCTGTTGCCATCTGCCAGGAAGAGTCCTTGGCAGACAGACGTGACGAATCTCTGCAAACCCTGCTCTGTTGAACATTTCTACCCCAGAACTCTCAGAGACTGGCCATCTTTAAGAGATTGCAAATTGGATCTGGTTTAAGTTGTCCTTAAGGAGTTGTAAAGAAAGCATCAAACAAGATGAGCAGAAGTATAAAGAGAAATTGCTTTTTTTGTTTCTGCTTCTGTCTCCTTAAAACTTTTAGATGACAGCCACTCTTGCCCACAATGGAGTCACTGTTCTAACTTCCTGCACTACATTGTAACCACTTGTTAACACATCCTTGACCTCTTCAAGGGCTAATGTGAAGACATTATTATCTTTGTGCCCCAGGTCCTAGCAGAGAGCAGGCATTCTGTAAATGAAGTGAATGAATGATGAATGAATGAATGAATGAATGAATGTATTGGTCCAGTTCACTGCAACTGGAGTACCTGATCTGCTTCAGTTGAAGACTTAAAGTGCCCCTGTAGGTCTCCATGCAGATAGAGACCATCTTTAAGTATCATATTTCAAGTGCACTGAACCTTTCTATGTCTTACTACGTCTTCCTAAGATAGACACAGGCTAAGGCAGCCGGAAATGCAGCAGTCAGAGCCATGTGACAGTGGCCAGATCTGCACCCCACAGAAAAGAAGTCAGGCAATTTTCTTGATCATAAAAACAGAAAAAAGATGTTGGCCAGCCATGCCCTGGTAACTCAGAGAATGTGTTCTATTGTTGGTTTTCCTTTTTCATTCTCCTTCTGCTCAAATTAGTAGTGTGAAGGCCTCAGTTCTCCATTTGCCTACTCAGACTCAGAGGTAGCTTCACATAAGATAATTCAAGGCAGTGAGTCCCAGGGGCATCAAAGAGAAGGAGCAAAGAGACAAAGAGCGAGCCCTCAAAACGAGCTCAGCTTTGTCACAGAGGCGCCTGCTGCATCCAGGTGGCGGGCTGGAAATTATGAAGCGAAACCACGCTGACACAAATGAGCAGGAAATGCTTATTTGAATTTTACAAAGAAGACTGTTAGCTGTGTTCTCCTGGCGGACCTCAGAATTTTACCTTAATTTATCAGTACTGCATCTTTCTGAAAGGTAAGTTCATGTAAACCCTGTTTATTGTTTTTGTTTTTTTTTCATTTACTTCATTTCTATAGATTTTCACCACAAAAAGGTTTTCCTATAAAACTTCAACCTGTAAAAGCTCAAAGGCAATAATGGTAAATATGAAACAGCTTTTTTTTTGCGGGGGAGAGGGGTACCGGCAGTCAAACTCAGGACCTTGTGCTTGCCAGGCAGGCGCTTAAGCCACTGAACTATCTCCCCCAGGCTGCAAAAGTTTTTAAAACTAAATAATAATACTGTCTCCCAGAATATGATTTTGAGTAATAATAAATTAAATTGAGCACTGTCAAGGCTCATGTGACATGCAGTCTGAAACCCTGGCCCTGAGATCACACTAGAGATGGACCATTGTATGAACGAGCTCTTCGCGGGTTTCCATTACCGGCCTCTGTTATATTTCATGTACGACAACATGCTCGCCGCTGCCTGATTCCTGTATGCAGCCGTCCTGGAGCTCCAGATGATGACTGATCATAATGGAGTTCTCAAACCAGACAGAGAAATAAGCAGGCACCATGTAAATTAAAGTGAAATTATCTGCGAGAAGACTTTGTACGCCACAACACACCGTGCAAATCTGGCTTCCAGCAGCACCAAAGGCTCACGGAGGCCTTTCTTCTGTTTCTTTCACTAAAATGATGTAGCTAATTATGAGGATAAAACCTCATTAAGTCTTTGAGCTGATTTTTCTTCTTTGCTGTTGCAAACTTATTTATTTTCTGAGGCTACATTTCTGTTCTCAAATGAGATACCTGGCCTCTCCCTGCTTTCATGCACAACGGGGTGGGGCCACACCTCCAAAACTGCTTCATTCAAATAAAGATAGGATCAGTCTACCTGCGTTACAGCAATTCACCATGGAAACTGCAGAACAAGGAAAAAATGAGTAAGAGAGGAGCAAATCTAAGTCCCAGTAGCTCTTCCCCACAGGTAGTTAACGTTGTCTGCGTTCCCTGCATACTGGCAATTCTATTTCTAAGCCTTCCAGGCAGCTCACAGATTTCCACCAAGTCAGATTTGGGGTGTAAAATGAGCGACTTCGGTATCTTAAACCTAATGACATGCAACCTGCTTTTATTTCTCTGCAGACTCAGTTCCCTTTCATCCAGGCCCAACTAGTTTAAAAGGGATTTGCAAAATGGATATAAATTTTAAAAATAATAGGAGTAAATGCTCACATATTTTAAAACAAGGTTCCGAGGAGCTGAAGCTGTAGCTCAGGGCTTGAGCAGTTGCCTAGCATCTGGGAGAGCTTGGTTCTGACCCAGCACCACAGAAATGAATGAATAACTCCAGAAATCATATCAGAAAGACTTACGGAGGTCATTATAAACCAGTTCGTCAGTAGTATTCTTACTCTCCACCCAAGTTTCTCTTTCATTCTTCAGAGGGTTTTTGTTTTTCATTCTGCTTCTTCAGTGCAGGCGACAGAACCCAAGAAGAACCTGGCGCCAGCTAGGTGAGCACTCTGTCACTGATCTTTATCCCCACCCTAGAAGTTTCTTTTCTTCAAAGCTTGCTGCTCTGAGAGAGGAAAAGCTATGATTTTACGTATCGCAGCTCATTGAATTTATTTAACCTTAATTTATTTGAACATTTATCTCCAATTTGTGTCTCCTTTCACTTGAAAAAAAAAACACCAAAAACTTGAACATGTCCCAATAAATCTATATGAACATTAAAACATTTAAGAGCATAGACATTTTAAAGATGTTGTAATGAAAGCATTTCATCCCAAGAAGAGATCAACAGTCCCATGTCTAGCGTGTTTTCCACAAGTACCTGTCATGGACTTAGCAGTATTACCTACTAGGCAGACACTGTTTCATGATATGCTTTTTTTTTCTCTCTCTCTTTGCCCTTGGGCTTGTTAAATTGTTTCTAGATGTCTGTGTTGCTCCCCTGAGTCCCACTGGAGAGGTCTTCACACTTGGAACATATTACGATGCACTTCATTGTAGTTACGATGCAAGATTAAGATGCAATCTTGTCTCTATTGAGATTATTTTTTCAAAGCACAACCTAGTCAAATTCAATTTGAATGACATTTAATGGATTAACCAAATGCTCTTAACTAACATTTTAATATTTTTTGAAATGAGTGATCAGTTATCATACACATTTTTTTGTTCACAACAGGGTTAGTGATGTGTACTTAGTTATATTTATTATCATTCTGTTTTGTTAACAGAAATTTTAGGGACAGGGAGATAGCTCAGCAGTGTAAGTGCCTGCCTGGCAAGCACAAGGTCCTGAGTTCAATCCCCAGTACCAAAAAAGAGAGAGAGAAAGAAAGAGAAACAAAAGAAAAAGTCTAAATAAATTAAAAAGTAAAATAAAAGGGCCAGTGGTATAACTAAGCACTTGCTTAGTGAAGTACAGGGACCAAAGTTTGATTCCTGGTCCCACCTATCACTCTCGAGCGCGCTGAGCTGGCAATGGAGTCCGGGTATGGTGGTGAGCACCTGTAATCCCAGCCCTTGGGAGGCAGGAAACAGGACGATCACTATGAGTCAGAGTTGCCTAGTGAGACCCTGTACCAAAAAAAAAGACAAAATAAAATAAGACCAAAATATTAGGGCTGGCCAGATAGCTCAGCAGATTAAAGCCCTTGTTTAGGCAGACGCAGGGGCCTGGGGTTCAATCCCCTTCGTGCCATGCTGGCTCTGTCCTAGGGTGCACTGAGGCTGCAACTGAGACCGGGCATGGTGGTGCATGCCTGTAATCCCAGCACCTGGGAGGCTGAAAAACAGTAGGACACTACAAGTTTGATCTGTGTAGTGAGACCCTGTACACCCTGTACTAAATACATAAAGAAAAAGACCAACGGACTTGTGTGGATACTGATATTGGTGCTATAATTTTGGAAAAGAAAATATTCTTAAGTATTTAAGAAACTATGTTTATAGATCAGGAATGTAAAAGATGCTAATGAATAAAAATCATCCACCTGATTAAATATCTGTAAATCATAATTATAATTCTTGCTATAGCTTATTTAATATCGATTGTAAATTATGTGACTTGTAACTTCCTCTGTTTTCAAGTAAATTCAACAACGTAGAATGAAAAGAAAAAAGAAACTATGTTTAAGGTGGGTAGGAAAGAGGACAAGAATTGGAAATCTATTATCCTTTTGTTGTGGCTGTTATTTAAAACACTCTAAACTAAACTTGATGAAGTAAATTCACCAAAAAATGTTTACATATGTATACATTATCACAATAGAAAATAGTATGGGAAAACTATATTTCAGAACGATCCCAGGAGATCACACGCTTGCACGCATATGCACCCGGGCTCTAGCATCACTTCTCCAGAGCCCACAGGTTGTGATGGACCAGTGGCCTACGGTGGGGTAAGTACAGAGATTAGGGACAGACCTTCCACCAAATCTGGCCTAACCAGATGGTTACGTGGCCCAACAACATACTCTTTTTAATCCTTGCCATGATTATGTATATGATATACTTAAAAATTAAATAAAAATAACTTTTAGAATCATGCATTGACCCCTCCTGTCCCTCTCTTGGACAGGAGCTTTCTTTCTCTTAATAAATCTATTCTGCTCATTAAAAAAAAAAAAGAATCATGCATTGTTATCTATACCACCCATCTCTTTCTTTTCTGAGGATAACTAGGAGTATGCTGTTTTTGAACACATTTCTGACTAAACTTAGGCTTGTCCTATTAAAGAACAGTTCACTGTGTGCTTTTTAATGCTTAGCTTTTTAGTTTAACGAATTGCTTCCCCTTTAAAGTTTTAATAACACACAAATGACATGGGAGTGGCAGGCTTAGATGCTCTTTCAAACGTTCAAATGGGCCTGTTCCTAGATTTTCATTATAAATAATTCAACAAGATTAGAAATTACTCTTTATGATCTTTAGAAAATTGAAAATTTTAGGTGGGTGACTGGAGAAAAGATTCATGTGCATAATTAATTATTTATTTACTTATGTCTGTCACTGCCAGCAAAGCTAAAATCAGAGAAGATGGGAATGGTGCCTTCTAACAGTGACAGGGCATTTGTAAATCTGTAATGGGTTACTGTAAAGCATGGATCTTACCCAACACCTTGCTCATAAGCAATTTCCTGAGGCAAAGAGAAGCTACCTTCCCAAGAATGAGTGACATATTTCACAGACCTTTCGCTACAGCCAGTTTCATAATTTATTGTACCAGATTGGTCCCAGCCTACCATATTTCCCTCCCTTGTTGCTAACCTCAGCTTCCTGCTCTCTTGGCTCACCTTCCCTTTGGAGACCCTAATGATCCTCTTCGGCCTCCTGGGTTGACTTCAGGAAGTTGCCCACATCAAAGCAGAGATGTTCTTGAAGCTCCAGGGCAGAGGTATCTTACCCAGGTTCAGAAACATCTCATCAGGGCTGGGTGGAACTTGGTGGTAGAGCACTTGCGTAGCCCGCTGAGGCCCTGCATTCCACCCCTAATGCACACACACCAAAACCTTACATTCTCTGTGTCACAGGTTAAATAACAGCATGATCATGGCAGCACTTTCTCTCTCCAAAGAGCTTTTCAGGACTTCAGAAAATGTTTCAGAAGCAAGTAAAAGAAATCGAGACTAGGGGAACAAACCCAAGATTATGAGGCAGAAGTACAAAGTTTGCATGAGGAAGACTGAGCTGCTGAAAGTGTGCAACCGGCTTCTGAACTGCTCTTCAGCAAATGCTTTTAAGAAAGGTCATCTCTACTAATTATTTCTGACCATGAGGCAGGTGCTATCCTTCCAGGGGCACCAGGCACTGCTATAATCCTCCTGCCTTCACCCATCTACTCCCAAGCCCCTTCCTCACATTCCTCTTTAAGCATGAAGACATCAGAGAAAAATGAGGAAATGGAGTGGGGCAGAGCAGAGGATGGACGTGTGAAGATGCTCTACTCTCCTACTCTCATCTCTAGCTATCAGTTTCTTTTACTTTTATTATCTTTCCCCCAAATACGTATTTCTACTATAAGGCTGAATAACCTAGAACTTTCTTTGGGCTGTTTTACCTGTATCACAGGATATTTCTCTATTAAGAGAAAATGACTTTAATGCCAGGCATGGAAAGACCGAGGCAGGAGGATCTGGAGTTCGAGCCTGGGCCTGAGGATGTCTCAATCCCTATCTCTGCAAAAACAAACACATGACCCTACTTCATCCTCATGAAAATAAGATGCAGTGATGTGATCATGTTATATACTACTGGTGGAAACTTTACTCTTTTGAGGGCTCTGCAGAGCTTTTTTCAGACAACGTTTTCTGATTTTTGTAGTAACTGCTGTTGGTCAAAACAGGAATACTGTATCAGTTCCATACATATCATTTAGAAAATAATAAATGTGTGGCCTATTTGCAGCTGAGGCTGGTGGCCCTGAAGAAGCGTGGGAAGGAGAGTTCATCTCCTACCAAGCCCTGAATCCAAGCAGGAGGTGATGGCTCACCTCTAATTCCGAGCACCGAGAGACCTCAGTTCTAATTATCTTGATTCATTGGCTGTCAATTCAGTCAGGAATTTCTGACAGAAAACCAACGTGTCAGAAACACGACGGGCTGCATTAATTCTGATGCTGGAAGCCTGAAACATTAGCATAGCAACCAATCTTTTGGGGGCAGGGTGGGCGGGGGCTATCCCGGCTGCAGGGGCGCGCATTGTAATCATTGTCACCACCTTCCCAGCTCTATAACCAATAGTTCTTTGTGCTGAGGACTGCGTACCGATTTGAAGAAAAGTAAATGAGTTCTGAATGCACAAAGCCCTTTTGGTATCCTTAGTACAATTTATTTCCCTTTTTTTTTCGGACTTCTTTTCTAGTTTCAGAGGCCATGTGATTCACTTATTTTAGCTTATTTTCAAAGCATAATTGGTTAGGTAAGATAATTGTTTGGTGGGATAAACACATGAAAAAATTGAGCTAGGTGTGAGTTTCTTTGCAATGAGAGTCTAATTTGCTTACATTTCAATGTTCCTCGTGGTTCGTGGAGTGTTTGTGAAGATCTTGCTACTTGCAGGGGCAGTTACTACACTCAGAGGAGCTCTCTGGTCGCAGTGCGAGGCTTCAGTGATTGGAAGCATGAGACCTCGGGCTTAGAGTGTCCCCGCTGGCTGCTGCTCTGCTGTACTGCTAGTGCCCCTACCCACAGGTGCCGCCATGAGGCTGGGGAGGGGTGTGAGCTTTAATGACGCAATCAGCACTCTTGTTTTCACAGAGAGCAGAGAGCACAGCCTTCAGGGGCCCCGGTCCCTGCCGGCTGGCGCCGCTGGCAGCCCACCTCCTGTCCAGGAAGATGGTGGAGTCAGCTGGTAGGTGCGCCCAAGTCCCTTCTGAGACACACTTAAACGTCGGTGTTCTCTTCTAAGGTGGCAGATGGCTTGCACTCACTGTACCTGATATGCCAGATATGATGTTGGATGCTCAAGATGAAAGCTGGTTTCATCTTGAAGAAAAGAAAACAGTTATCCATCAGTATCCCCAGGGGCTTCGTTCCAGGACCCCTCTTGGATATCACAATCCACTATGCTCAAGTCTCCTGTATAAAATGATATGGCACTTGCATATAACCGATGTATATCTTCCTGCATAGCTTAAATCATTACTAGATTACTAATAATATCCAGTATAATGCACTTGCTAGGTAAGTAGTTGCACTGTTCAGAGAATAAGAAGAGCAAAATCTGTGCGTGCGTCACACATACGCAATTGTTTGTTTATTATTTGTTTGTTTCAGAAAAGTACTTTCAGTCCTGTTTGACTGAATCAGCAGAGGTAGAGCAGGTAAACCCAAAAGGCAGACTGTTCCCATTTTAGAGATCAGGAAACAGGGGCATGAGAAAGTGACACGACTGGCCCAAGGTCATGCAGTGGAAGAGAAGCAACGCTGACCTCCTAACTCATGTCCTTCGTAGGCAGAACTATCCCTGCCCCTACCTTCTCAGCAGGCTTCCTCCAGCTGAGCCAAGTGCTCGGAGGCCCTGAGATCTCGTGCGATGGCAAAGGGCCTGTGATCAGAGGACTTGCCCTGATGCCCTTCCTCTGCCTAATATGTAACTGGCGTGTCAGCCTGCTCCCTGTGAGAACTAGACTTATCTGAGAGGGCCACTCGAGAAGAGTTAAATCTACTTCCCTGGGAGGGTACTTGGCATATAATTGGTATTCAATTAATATTTGTGGCATTTGATTCTTAGCTTACTCTCTTCTGTAATAAAATCATGTACATGCATATATTTTTGTAGTTTTATATTAAATAGCCACTTGGAAACACATCCACTCATCTTTAATAGCAGTACAACAGAACAGAGGGTTAATTCTGAGAACTCGATTCTCCACGTTACTCGTATCTTGCACATACGCACCACGCATTGGCTTCCAAATTAAGAGCACACATTCTGTGCCCCACGTGCACATCCAAGCTGAGGAGATGCAAGCACCCAGCCCAGAGGCCCCACAAACTCGCGGCAGGAAATGGTGACAGGGTATTGAACTGAACGTCCCATGTGGTAGCGAGTTGTTTGCTGCACCCATTTCCTGATCTGACGCCCGGGTTCACACAGGTTTCCTGTTCTGGGCTGTTTGGATTTCCGCCTGCCCCAACAGGCTTCACAGCACCCACCTCAGTGAGGAGGTGCTGCTGGTAATGCAGCAGAAGTAGGAAGGTGACTTATTTAGGGTGACAGAAAAAAGAAGTGCCAAGGGGTAAGGAGGAAGAGGTGCTGGTGCATGTGAGCCAGGGATGATGCTGGTTCAAGAGTGGTGGATAGTTCCAGAGATGGTGAGACGAGGTACGACAAGGGATAGATTGAACAGAAGGATAGCCCCCACTTGACAGGGCTGGAAAAGGCTGCACATAAACAGAGGATCCCGGGGCCTTTGCACGTGCTCTGCCTAAAAAGCTCTTGGCCCGGTTAGGTGTCGGTGAATCCCTGGCATGCATGCTGTAGTGGGCTGTTTGTTATCATTTAACACTCTGGCCTAGGTTATCCTGAGCCTTCTCTGTCTTCACTGTTGAAGGTGATCTCCATCTCACCCATGAGACTGTGTTTCCTTCATTGTGCCTATTATGATCTGAAATTGTCACTTCTTTTCTGATATGTGTTTCCCTTCTGAAACACAAACTACTACTACTATCTCCGCAGTGCCCCAAATAATCATGAAACCAAAGCATATTTTTCAGAGGCATGCATATCACCAGTAAATTTAGACCTCTCTCAGGCTGTTCATTTCCTCTTTTTTTCTGGGAGATTTTAACTAAGATATCCCATTTTTCTTCTAAATCAAGCCTGAAAATCTGCTACAGATTCTCCTTTTGGTTTCCAGAAGAGCCAAGATGTTTCCTTCCAGGCAGCGTTCGCAGGCCATTCCCTTTGCCCAGAACCTCAAGCATTTCGAGCTCCACCTCTCCACGCCAACCTTCCCTGCTGGTGCGAGGCTGGCTGCTTCAAACATTGATCCCTAAAGGATTTCTCCATCAGTTTGATCAATAATTCATTTCCTCAATATTTTCTATTATAGTAAACTGGGTATCTTTTTTGCTTTGGTCATTTTTTTAATTCAGTTGTGTACCTCATAATTTGTTTTTAATCTATCTTTCCATTGGACTAAATCATCAAGGGGCAGACATTGTGTGTGTGCTATTTTACAGTACACACTTAAGGCGTAAACAATATCTAACATACAGTGATTCTAAAGTGCATGGTTGGTTAAAAAAAAAAAATAATAAATCAGTGGTCTCTGGTGAGTCTATCCAGATTCAGACTCTGATCAAATGTTCCTTGTGAATGTATTAATAGCTGTAATTCCTCATGCAATCAGTGTCTGTCAGTTTCTATTTAGACTATCTCTCTGCTAAAAGACAAATTAGTTTTCCCTTGCCCAAGTACCGGATGCTTATTCATTTCATTCCCAACCATGTCCGTGCACTCACTGGTGCTAAGTGCTAATAGACGGTGCTAGGTGCCAAGATGTGTTGGACATTGTCCCTGACCGCAAGGAGGCTTGAAGAGCTATTGCACAGTTTTAAACTGGACCATAACTCAGATGTGTCAAAAGGATAAAGGAATGTGCTTGATTACAGCTTGGTTGGCACGTCAACGCCTCCTTATTTCTCATCACATTAAAAACAAATACATAGCTTCTTCCCAAGATCTTCCTGAAGAGGTTCCAGATGAATTAGCCTTTTGGAAGAATCAAGAGAATGATCCATTTCCAGTACAGAAGTAATGTTGAGAAATGAAGTAGTTTCCCAGCATCTCAAGTCCAATGTGAACTTTGCTTCTTCATTATATTTAAATGAACTTCCTGAAAATCACACACTCTTGCACTCAAATATAAAGACAAACATTTTCTAAGCCAAAGGTTAAAAGTTTTAACTAGCTTTCATAAGAAGTGGCTTATTCCACTGGTTCAGATAAGTGCACTGGCCTCTTTTTGCTTTTCTCTTTCTGGTTTATTATGATCATATTTTCTAACTATTTGGTTAAGGTCTCATTAATTGAAAACAAAATTTAAAATAAAATTTCAATTTTTTTCTTTGCTTCATCTATTGTATTCATTCTCAAAAATAGTTTGCATGTTTCATAGGAAAGCAAGTCACTAATGTGTGGGAAACATAGCCAATCTGTTAGCTATCTGGTTTACTGGCTGCCCTGCTAAAGTTTAAACTATTTTCCTCTGTGTCTGATAAGTGGAACAATTGTTTTCATAGTGTCTTGGTGCAGCCAGTCTGCTACCAAATTTTTGGTAGCAGTTCTAAACCTTATCCCTTCCAAAACTACTTGTTTTCATCATTCTTAACTACACGTCATAGGATAGCCTTCCAATTCGAGTTTTTACCCTGTCCACCTTGGCCACACTGATCAAATTGAGACAGCTAGGAATGATGGGATTGAGAACTGGAAGAACAAACTAAGCCCCTGGGCTGTGGGCTGTTTCTCTACCTTGTGCTCTTTTCAACAGAACTGTCATGAAACCCTAATAAAATCCAGAAACAGCATATTTGCCTGAAATGAGGCCTTGTTGTGAAGGAAAGACTGAATAAGTCCTCTAGCTTCACTTGCTCTTTGTCAATTTTTTTAAAAATCACTAATTTTGGAGGTCACATAGCCGGGTAATATATGATTAGTTGCCCATTAGTTCTGCTAGATGATCATACCTCTGACATGTGGGTTCCACATTTCCTAGGGTACTGTGTGGAAACTTGAGGGCCACTTTTGCTAAAACAGCACCTTCCACTTGGACCTTCAGACGTCTAAAGGGTAACTGAAAAGGGATGAAAAGCATGGCATCCCTGTCTTCATACTGTGGCTGTTCCCTTTGCTGTGTTAACCTGTAGGTCAGATTTTGCTCAGCTTTTCTCATTGAAAGGCGGATCATTTAAAATAGTTTAGCCCAACAGTATAACACAGGGTTAACTTGATCTATGGCCAACTAAAGCTGGTATGTATTTTAGGTTTCTCCTCCCCACTTTTCTGCCCTCACTGTTGGCTTCTTCTTTCAAGTGCTATCAAATCCACCTCCGTAGCATCTGTTCGCCAGGCATGTCTCACCATCCTCACTGATAGGACCTTGCTTCAAACAGCAACCATATTTTTCCTACTTGCTACAAGCAGACTCCTTGAAGAGCCCTCCCCAACTTCCTTGAGAGACCGCTTTCTAACCAATTGCAAGCAATCGTGCAAATGTGTTTACCAACACATAAATCAGATCACGACACTCCGCTCCTTGAAATGTTCTAGTAACTTCCTTTTGAAGCCACAATAAACTACAAACTTTCTACCTCTATCTGCAACATCCTGTGCAGTCTGATAGTTTCTGCCCTATCACTTCTCATTCTGTGAATTCGTTCTAGGCACTCGGGTTTCTCTGTCTCAGTTATTGTACCAAATTTGTGTCTTAGTCGATTGGTGCTATTCTGACAAAATACCACAAGTGGGAAATTTTTAAAGAATAAAAATTGATTTTTTTCATGGGTATTAGAAGTCCAACACCAAATATCAACAGATTCAGTCATCTAGTGGCCGCTCTCTGCTTCTAAGTTGGTGTCTTGCAGTTGTGTCATCCAAAGGGGAGGAGTGCACTGGCTTCCAATGGCAAAAGGTGGAAACGCCAAAGTGCCTCTTTTATAAGGACCTTAATCCTGTTTAAAAGGAGAATTCTTTAGCAACTGTCACCTCCTAGTGGCCCCCGTCTCATAAAACCACACCACTGACCATTATGTTCCAACACCTACATTTTGAAGAGGACACATTCTAACCACAATTAGCAACTACTAGATGTCATGTGCTATCTTGTGTACTATGATATAAGCTATGAAGACAGTTGTAAAGTTCCTATTCTCAGGTCATTACTTTTGGGGTGGGGTGATGACACATGCTATAAGAACTGCTAGTAAATGAATAAACTTATCAAGTGATAATAAATGCTCTAAAAGTAAAACAAGAAAGAATAAAGGGTGCCAGTATGAATATCTTACCCCCAAAATAAACAGAGCAAATTATCCTGCCATTGTTTTCATAGCACTTTAGAGACACTTCTCTAACACATTTATCACATTTAATCAAAGCCGTATGCTTGTATGGCTGTCTTTACATAGACTCGTTGACTCTGGGCTCTGAGTTAGTAATGCTATTAACCTGCTTGCTCTTTGAATCTGGCATATAGTGATTTGGAAAAATTACATTCCAGCATGCAAGAACCTACCACGAAAGGCAGATGGTATCAAAAGTCATACAAAGAGGCACTGAAAAGAGGCATGCAAAGCTAAGATCATACAAAGTGAAATTTATGGTAAGTATAGACAAAAATATATCTGGAGCAGCAACAATACAGGAGAATTCTCCAACTCCAAGGCAGGAGGATAGGACTTCTACATGCTAAGCTAAGCCAAGGTGGCTCAAAACCAATAGGAATATAACTGAGCTTTCCCAAAAACTAGTAATATGTCAAACATTAATTAGGAAAAAGTCCAGGCATCAGTAGACGGCATGAATGAAATACTTGGCTAACTATCTTCATCACTTTGTTTATCGTGCAGGATTTGGAATGAGTGTCAGGTCACTGGGAAGCAAGACAGAAGTTAAAACTAAGATAGATGTGCTCCTGGGTATTAGTCACTTTCCCATTACTGAGGCAAAATACACAACACCCATGATTGAAAGGAGCAGAAGTGATTGTAGCTCAGGGTTTCAGAGGGTTCAGTCCATGGGTGGATGGCTCAGGGAAGAAACATCATGGCCCAGGAGCTGGAGGAGCATCCATCTCCTATGGAAGCTGGAAGGAGCAAGAAGGGTGGAGCTGAAGACAACACATGCACTTCCAGGTGGATCCTCAGGGACTCACCCTTCTGTACCAGGCTCCAACTCCTAACAGCACATTAATGGATCATCCCACTGATGTGTACAGCACCCCCATAATTCAGTCACCTTCTAGAAGCTCCACCTCTGAACACATGAGACTTTTGGGGAATATTTTACTTATATACTTACTTGCTTACTTATTTATTTATCTTTGTATTTTAGAGAAGGGTCTACAGGGTGTTCATGGTCTCACTACAAGATAGAACACATAGTAATCCACCTGTTTACAGCCTCCCAAGAGTTGGGATTATATGCACACACCACCATGTCTAATCTCAACTGCCATCTCAGCATGCCCCAGGGACAGGGCTGGCACAGCAGGCCAAGAGATTGAACCTCCAGCCCCTGCATTTGCCTGCAGGTGCTGAGCCATTTGGCCAGCCCCATTTGGGGGATGATTTTAAATCTAAACCACAGCATTATGATTAGCTAAATCCTCACATAGAAGAAGATTCACTAAATGCAGTTAAATAAAACATTTAATGAATGCAAGTGTTTACATTCTATTCATACTTTCTAGGACTTTCCTGGGGAAATGGCATGAAAGAGCACTCTTGGGAGACCTGGAGAAACTTCTTATCATTTAACCCTCACACTATACTATCAGTGTGGGATTCAGTGTCTCTGAGCATAAAAATGTAGAAGAAACAGCCCACAATTGCTGTGTGTTTTCAATTTGGTAAATCACCTGGAGCCTGGCCACACCAAGGTCTGCTCTTCTCTCACACCACAGCACTAGAAGGTCTTGCTCAGTTACCTACTGCATGACATGCTTTATGTTTATGCAAATAAAGCAGAAATATGATACACATTATACACTAATTTGGGTTCATGCTACAAAGTAGGTACTGTATATTTTATACTTTTAATCTGAGTCCCTGGCACCCAGCTGTACACTGAGGCCAAATCCAATTTTCCTGCAGAAATTTGCAATACATATGAAATGTTTCTCTGCAAAGACATTATGCTACTTTCCTAGATAAGCAAAGACAAGCATCTTTTTCCCCAGTGTTTCTAGTGTATTTCAATGTTAGAAGCAACAAAGGCTATAAGCCCATTTTTCTTTTAAAAGAATTGGTTCCCCAGTTGCATCTCTGATATGACTAAGGAAGCTACCGATCAAGAAAATAATGAAACCTGGCACTATGCCCACGTGAGGAATATTAAAAGGAAAATTAAATTTTTCTCAGAGAACTTGAGTGGAGGAAAATACATCTGGAGAGCGAGGACTTCAATGCCAGCAGGCATTCCCTTTCCTTCCAAGGATGTCCGCTGTGCCCAGACGTGCAGACTGAGGGCCTGTGTCTGTGCTAGAGGAACACGATGGTGATTGTCAGAGGATGGGGAGAAGGAAGAGGTGACTGTGCTGCTTGTTACGCAGGATCTATTTTATAAGTAATCTTTATTGAGACACCATATTTGTACATCTTCACGCGATGGTTTCCTGCAGAAAGTCAATCTCTAGTCTCGCCTTCAGAATAATCCAAGTTAGCTGTTATTATCTTTCTTGTGCTCCTCTTTGATAATATGTAAGTAAAAATAGTAAGAAGAAAAAAGTTGTCAACAAAGTATATCATTTGTCCTTCACCTATTAAGTGATAGGAAGAAAAAAATACTGCACGATGAGGTTAAATTTCTAGTGCGTGGAGATCTCAGTTTTCACATCTTTCAGAGTGTCTCTAGCTATTTTGGTGTGGGGTGCCAGAGGCCCCTTGATGGAGGGGCCCCTTGACCAGTTTGTCAGCTATGAACCTGAAGAAGAGTTTTGTCTTGTTCAGCAAGCAGGAAAAAGTCAGCACAAGTATGTAGGCACATGGGAAGGAGCATGGGATCCCTTTTGTCTCAGGCAATAAAAGGCCTACCATTTCATAAGGCCTCGAAATGAGGGTCTTTCACGCTCGCCTGCCACTGGTGTGGGAACCACAGATGGGTCCAGTGAATCGTGTGTTAGCTGGCTCATGAATGGGATCCTTCGGAATACTCTGCAAATAAAGCTTCCATTATTCATCCATCCTGGACAAGCCGCTGTACACAGTCCACATCTTGTGTGTTGTGCCTATTAAGAGAAGTTCTTAATGATGAACACTACTATAAAGAATTGTCCAGCTATTTGAGGTTTTAATTAGTACCAGTGTTTGCAGAAAAAATAATTACTTAGATGTAGTCAATTATTTCTGCTATCCTGTGGGGTCAACAGGGATGCACACATGCAGAATAAAATTGCATCAGATTGGATTGGAATGTTTTGACAGTGAGATACAGCCAAAGGTTAGGCTGGTATTAGAGAGTGGGGGTGCATAACAAGTGATTTATGAATGGCAGCAGAGGCACAATCTTGAATAACAATGAATAGAGAGAGCTGAGTACTAAAAACATATACTGGTTAATAAAGCTGAAGTTGATTAAGATAAAGATTTGGGAGATTATTTCTAATAGATCATGGGTAATATTTTGTGATATAACTAAGCATATTTTTTAAAAAATTGATTTATAATACCCACTATGTGAAGGACCCTCCAGGCATATAGATATAGTTATAGATACAGATATAGATAGATGAGAGACAGAAACAGAGAGAGAAAAAAAAACAATTCAAATAGATGAAATTTTCAAGCCTGTGGCCATTTATATCAGAAAAATACTGGTTGAACAAATGTGCTTTATTTAATCCCCTAAGGGAAAATAGGTTTAGATTTTTCTAATCCAAAAAAAGAACAAAGAAAGAAGGAAGGGGGAAAGAAATATGTATGTATATATGCAGGATAGCTTGGATA